>QEPC01001599.1:1163935-1199251 GCA_003113815.1 Sphenodon punctatus
CCCCCCCCCCCCCCCAATCACTGCTCTAACTTAAAAAGAAAGTACATCCTGAGCAGCGTTTGCAAGGAGTGAATTCAAGGAAAATGAAGCAAAGGGCAGGTAGGTCTCCTGGAACCTTGCCCTGGTGCTTTTCCATTTACTGCATTGGCGATATGTATAGATCCACACATTTTTATACACGGAAATTGAAATAAAATGGAAACGTGAGATGCTGCTGCTTCTCTACGGATAAGAGGCAATGACAACGATTATAGCAGACGGGGGGAAGGCTGCCTCCTCCCAAATCTCCTCTGGGGCCAGCGTTGCTTCTGCTCATCTTGGTACAGGTGGAGTTAACTTTGTCCAGGAGACTGCGGTGGGCGGGGGCAAAGACTCCCTTTTATAAATCCTGGTTTCTTGTTCTACCTGTTAACAGTGCTGCAAAAGAGAGCAGAAAAAACAGCCCCCAGTCGTGCTAGTACTGCCTCCAGCAAAGGGGATGAGGAGTACGACAGACAGACCTAGTTGAGGGAGGGCATGTTCGGCTGGTCTAAGCTTTGTCCGCTCTCACTTTGGAGGGAACCCTCATTTTGGATTCATTAAAGGCACCTCTTAAAAGTGTTCGCCTCTTGTGATGAAGTATTTTGCTGCGTGTTTCCATGACACGTTTAAAAATCCCCCTCGCTAGTTTTGAAAGACCCCTCTCGTAGCCGATCGCATCTGGAAACAGCCTTCGCTCCGCTGGGCGGGCAGGGAGAGGAGTGGAAGGATATTGGGGGTGAGAGGGGGTGGGGCTACAACATGGACTCTGAGAGGTGGTCCTGTCTCGGTTTCGGCGCTCTCCTAAGCAGCTTCTGTGGCTTTAAGGGGAGATACATTTTCCAGCCTGTGTCGCAGCAACTTTGTATCAGTCATGTCGCCCGCCTCGTGACTGACAACAGGTTCCATCCAATGAGAAGCCTGCCTGACCCAACTAGCGCGTGTTTTTTCTTCCTCTTAGCCAATGGAGAAGACTGAGAGGAGGAACATTAATCTGAACTTTACCAGGGCATGTGACATGTTTTTAAAAGGACTTGGCACCTTTTATTTTTCCTTCTCTATCCTGCACGGTGTCACTGGCGACTTCAGGATAAGAGAAAAGTGAGCGGATTAACTGCTGACGAATGATTATTTCTTTTTGTTTTAATGTGAAACTATCAGCCTTTTCTGGCCTGGATGTTGGATTTAGGTGGGTTACACTTTGATGGAAATGCGAATTATAGCAACAGGTAGACAGATAGACAGCGCAGGTGGCAGGGGAGAAGCGCTGACAGCTTCTCTTGGTCTCTTGTAGCTGGCTAAGTCGTTGTATCTAATATGCAAAAGAAGTGCTTTTGGGATGTTTTGCTTTGGGTTTTTTTGTTTTCTTTGCAAAGGGAGGCAGGTTTCATTTAGAGAAGGCATTTCTTATTAATGCTTCCGGTCACTGACGAACGGACATAACACTGACATCCCTGTAACTCTGCTTTACAATTTCTTATGCATGTTGCAGGGCTGTATTGGTGCCCTATGCAGCCCTGCAACATGCATAAGAAATGTTAAAGTGCTGTTGAAGTGGAGTTAGCGTTATGTGTGTTTTCATGCTGTGTATCCATATTCCTCCCCACTGATAGGTCTTACTCCTATGGTTAAAAGTTTTGGTTCTCCATTTAGTATTTCTAAAAAGCCAAATCCACAAATCTGTTTTGTAACTTTAGTGTTAGGAATGTGTCAGTGGGTTCCTATAATTCCCAGGATAAAATTGACTTTTTTAAACCTAGAGGAAAGACAAACCAACTGATGCAAATTAAATACATGCAATGATCTGTCAGGTGGTTCATATGTTCAGTAAGTAAATCAATGTGTTACTTACATTTCATGGTAATTTGGTTTCAATTATGAAAATCTTCAATATGTTATGCTTGCTTTCTCTGGCATTACTTTGTTCTATAAGGTTAGTCAAAGGAACCTACCTTCTGTGCGATTTTTAGACATACTGTACATTTTTGTTTGTGTAGCCTAATCATTTTCATATCTCAAATTAGAATTGTATGTATTTAGTTAACTGTGATTTTATTTTATCCTTCACTAAGAACACTTAATATTCTCATGACAAAAATAAGTTAGTGATCCTTTTAAGCTGTTGGTGAACACGAGAGAAAAATAATATTTCATGATCAAGTGACAGAGAGACAAAGTGCTTTAAATTATATCTTTTATTGGACTAACTTGGTGGAAATAAGCAAGCTTTCGAGCCACACGGGCCTTCCTCACAGTTATCATGTGGCCGGAAAGCTTCCTTATTCCCACCAACAACAGTTGGTCCAATAAAAGATATAATTCAAACCACTTTGTCTCTCTGTCACTTGGGGATGAACAGGGCAACCATACTCTTATCTTTGGATGATAAAGTGAGAAGGATGCTTTGCACATAATTGGCTGTATTCCACTAACTATTATTGATAATTATTGATAATATTTGTATAGGAATTAGGACTTTCTTTGAATATTCTTTTTTCAGAGTTTTGATTCTGAGTTTGTCACATAGAATGTTGTTTTGAAACTGTTTCAGAAGTCACAAAGTGACTTGGCAAATTCAGGATAACTGAGAGAGGAAGATGGGTAGTAAGGGAGAAAATAATAATAAAAAAATGTCGCAAGGGTAAATAAGAAGCAGAGAAAGGAAAATACTTAAATAAGAAATAGTTCATTTACAGAGTGGAAATTCCTTTTAAAGAACAGCCCAATTGTAAGCATGCAAATAGTTTTTTTTAAAAAACAACCATTAATTTAAATACTTTTAAAGGAAAATGTGAAGTAACCTGAGTAATGAACAAGAAAAGACAAAAAGGAAATATAAATACAGATTTTAAAACCATTAAACAAACAATATGCCTTTTCTTCAAAATATTATGTGTAATGATCCATATCTAGAGAATAGTAGAGGATACCTCCAGCATTTTTTCTTCTCAAAGGGCTTGTTTTGTTTTCCTTTGCATGTGGACACTCTTTTAATGTCTGTGGGACTTTTACCAAATATGGGCAGTGAGCCTAATTCTGCCCTTGGTTACACCATACAATTCACTGAAATAAATGGGTCTGCACTAGAGTAATAGTAATCTGCAGACAGATAGCCCTGATCTTTTATCTCTCACTTTGAGGGAGACTGTTAGTCTTTCGTCATAGCCTGTAAAGTGCCACAGTTGTGAGGAAGGAAAAGTCAGGTCTAAGGATTCAGCTGTTGCCCTCAGACAAATTAAATTTTAAAGAAAATGTAAATACAGAAGCAAAACTCAATAATAATAATAATAATAATAATAAATGAGCAATTCTATTTTCAAGTTAGAGATTTAGATCTTATAATTTGCAACAATAGATTTAGTTCCAATTTTTCTTTTCCTTTTCTTGTATGTAAGTGACCTTTTAGTTTTAGATAAGAGGATTCCAGGTAGCATGTAATTTTATTTTTATGTGACTGTTGCTGAGAAACAGGTTTCATGCCTGATTGACTGGCAAGTCAGACTCCAAATGACGATGTTGTCAATATGTTTCATGGTGCAACAAAGTTATATCACGAAAGCTGATTATAAAGTATTTTTTGTGTTGGGAAAATGGGGTTCCTCATAATAATGCAAAGTTGTCTAAAATGCCAAGTGTAAAAAGTACTATTTCTTATTAAGAATAATACAATGGAGTTCCTTCCACTTTTTTAAGCTTCTGTCCTAGTCCAGTCAATTTTACTGATCAGAATCTAACACAAACAAACGTATACTATATGTACATGGAAGTCATTCAAACCTTTTAGCAAGTGTTACTTTGAAAAAAATTCCATGACCAGCCCTGAATAGATTCCTTAGTTTTAGTACCTACTGTAATACTTACTAGTGGCAATAATCAGCACCTCCAAAGAGCAGCAGAATTCTCAGCAGAATACCTGACTCTGACAATATTATTTCATTGCTTTGGAACTGCTTTATGCCAGGGTACCAAAACAACATCTCCCCATGGTTTTTATGTCTCCCAAAATATTGTGTCTGCCAAAGAATGATTCTTTTACTAATTTTGCTGGACAAGGGAATTTGGCCTATGTGTTGATTTGCTAAATTTTCATTTTCTAATGTTAGAAACTAAGACCTCAATCCTGCAATTTACAGGCAAGTAGTTATTAGCAGAAAAATGTATCTAGAAATCATTATTGAAACAAATGAGTTAAATGGTAAAAATGGAATACTAATTTTTTAATATATTGGTCAAACTAAAATTATAATAGGCTGTTTATTGACATTTGATTTTATACATAGTTTTTAAAAAAAATCCCAAGCTCATATCTGATTTCACAAAGCTTTTATTCTTGCTTGTTAGATGCTTCAAATATAAGTTTGGGCTAGACTGAAAAATGTATGCATAAGTTCTGCATCAGGTGACCTGAGAGCAAATGCGTCTCAGAGAAGTGTCTTAGCTGTAAGAAGAGAAGTAGACAGGAAGTGATTTGCTACAGCCCTTTTCGGGGTATATATCTTAACTTTGCCAGTGGTAGTGTGGAGTGGATAGTAAAACCATGACTCCATTTACCCCCAGTCCCCACTTTTCCCACTGGTTATTAGCATCTGATATGTCTTTTATGTTGCTCCCAAGAATCCACATTTAAAGCCAGCATAGCTTTAACATACCTTCACGAAGGAGAGAGGAGAATCCTTATTTTTCCTTTTTGCCTGCCTGGCAACCTTAAGGTTAGTCAAAATTTCACAGAATCATAGACTCATAGAATTCTAAGTCTGAAAGATAATTTGGGGGGCGGGGAGGTGATGCCTAGTCTAACCTCCTGCTCCACAGCAGGATACCCTGTACCTTCAGCATCACAGACAAATGCTTGTCCGGCCGCTTTTTCAAAATGTCTAGTGAAGGAGGTTCCATAACTGTTGCCCTTTGTAAAGTAGTCTTAGTTTTTAGAATCAAATGAGGACATCAGATATAGTGCCACTAGGTGTCTTGAGAAGTAGGATTTTAAAAACCCTCAAAGATATAATTTTATTTCATCAAAATAGGCAGCAAATAGTAAGATGTTGTTAATGTAATTTTTCCAACCTGTTTCCATGGAAGTTATAAAAGGTCTCATTCCTTCCCCACCTCACTTCTGGATGAACAGTATACTAAAAACACACTTTGCACATATGAGAAATAGTACTATAGAATCTAAACGCAATGTTTAAGATATTTGAAGATGCATACAAAGCATTTCTAATCAGCTTTTGTTAATTGACTTTTAATATATAACATTACCAAAATGTCTTTCATCCATTAACTTTATTTTTTATGTCTATATTTTTACTAGTTATGGAGACAAAAGGATACCACAGTTACCCAGAAAGCTTAGATATGGAGAGACGATGGAGTCAGTCTTCTCAGTCTGTGGAGTATTCTTCTGCAGGCCCTGGAGAGCGGACTAATGAAAGTAACTATATGGAGATTGTAAATGTAAGCTGTGTTTCTGGTGCTTTTCAAAACAACAGTGCTCAAGGAAACAACAAAGAAAAACCTGAACTACTTTCTTGCCTTCAGCAAGACAATAATCAGCCTGGAATTGCAGCCTCTGACATCAAAACTGAGTCAGACTCGAAGGAACTTTCAGCAGCTGTAGCTGAATCCATGGGCTTATATATGGATTCCATAAGAGATGCTGATTACACCTATGATCAGAAAAAATCAACAAAGAAGCATAAGTCCTGGAAAGATTTATCATAACGTTGAACAGCTGGTTAAGCTCTACAAGGAAAACGGCCATCGTTCCTCTCCCCTGGACAGTTCAAACAGGCCCTTGAGGTCTCTAATATCAGACTCTGCAAGTTCTATGAATGGTGGCGTCATGCACAATATTGTCAAAAGCCCTATAATGTCTCATGAAAAAAGTCCATCTGGCTGTAGTCCTCAGAGCATGACTTCTTCAGTTTGTAGCCCTCCTGCAATTAATTCTGTGTCTTCAACTACTTCTACTAACTTTGGAAATTTCACAGTGAACAGCCCAATCAACCAGGGAACTCCTTTGTCATGCTCACCTAAGATTGAAAATAGGGGTGCTATGTTGCACAGTCCAGCACATGTTAGCAATGTGGGATCTCCGCTTTCTAGTCCTATAAGTAGCATGAAATCACCAATTTCAAGCCCCACTAGTCATAGCAGTGTGAAATCTCCAGTCGAAAGTCCCAATAATATCACTATGAGATCCTGTGTGTCTAGTCCTGCAAATATGAACTCCAGGTGCTCAATTGCCAGCCCTTCCAATGCCAATAATAGGTCCACTCTTTCTAGTCCAGCTGCCAGTACTGTGGGGTCCTCTATCTGTAGCCCAGTAGGCAATGCCCTAGGCTTTCCTGCTTCTGGTACACCTACTGCATCTGGCACAGGCCAGGATATTGTTCCTAGCCCAGAAGCAAAAGACAAAAGTGCTCAAGAAATTACGATACCTAAAATGGAGGAAATGGAAAACACTGTTTCTAATAATGAAGTAGCTGGCCACATGCAACTTGCTCAGTTTATAAAACCTGACCCAGATGGGGCATTCAGTAGCTCATGTCTTGGAGAAAACAGTAAAATGAATTCTGATTCCCCATTTTCAGTACCAGTAAAACAAGAATTGGCTAAACAGTCTTGTTCTGGTGCTTCCTTTAAAGGGAATCAAACAATAAATCCATTTCCATTTATGGATGGTTCATATTTTACTTTTATGGATGATAAAGACTACTATTCTCTTTCTGGAATTTTAGGACCACCTATTTCATCATTTGATGGCAGTTGTGAAGGTAGTGGGTTTCCAAATCCAGGCCTTTCTGTGGGAATTAAACAGGAGCCTGATGATGGCAGCTATTATCCAGAGAACACTATGCCATCCTCTGCTATTGTTGGTGTGAATTCAGGTGGACAGTCATTTCACTACAGGATTGGAGCTCAAGGCAAAATATCCCTATCACGACCTCTTGGTAGAGAGCAATCTTTTCAGCATTTTTGCTCATTTCCTCCAGTCAGTACACTAGTCGAGACATGGAAATCACATGCTGACTTGTCATCCCGAAGAAGTGATGGGTATCCAGTTTTAGAATACATTCCAGAAAATGTGTCAAGGTAAGCAAACTGAAATTAGATTTTTTCATATTTTATAAAACAATTGTCACTTAAAGACATGATTAAAGAAGAAACTAACTTCTAATAAAAAAAAACCACAACCCCAAATACCCTGCAAATTTTAATTTCAGTAATTATATATAGATTAATTATATATTGGATTTACAGTATTTATTACTTTAGTATATTTTCAGGGTTTTAACTATAATACTGAGAACATACAACAGTCATTCTTGTATATCCTTCACCAGATAGCCTTTCTTAGCTATTGTAGTACTTTGTATATGTTGATTAAATAAAATGTTGAAATAAGTGTAAGAAAATAAGTTTAGAAATGAAGCATAAGAGCCTATAGCAACTTTTTCAGTATGCTAGTTGCTAGAGCATTGTGGCTTCTTTTGAACCAAGGAAATCTTTAAAGGTTTGATACCTTTGTAATGACCCAGATTGTAATCCTGCAGAAATTTGCATCTCTGTAGAACGGTACATAATGTGAGAATTCCTCAAGGAATCAATGTGATTATTTACAATGGTTACAATCCTCCAACCACTTACCTTGAGATAGCCCTTCAAAAATCAGTGGAACTCCTCTGAAGTAAGTGCGCCCATGATTGCATCAAAAGTGTTCTATGAAGGGGTTATTCTTTTCAGGATTGAGCCATAAATAGATAAAATCTGGTTTCTTTACTCTGTAAAATAAAAATATGAAAGTACATTTGAATTTTATATTAATACTTGTCTGAATGTGTGCTTTATAACAAATGGCATTAATTGACTTTATTCTACTGAGAGAGTAAACTATACATGTTTTTAGTATAACAAAATCTAGGAAAAGGGAAGGCACAAAACAAGTCTGCAATTAGGCAATAAATTTGACTTTAGTATCCTGTTACTACATAGCTATGATAAATATATCTATTATAAATCACACGAATAGAATGTGAGTTAATGTTTCTACACTTTTATAATTTTTTGTTTAAGTAGCTTGCAGGATTTTGAGGATATTTAGTAATATTTTCTCTGTTAAATTGAAATTTGATAATTTAGGTGCAATCTGAATGACTTGTCCCACGTTGGGCCATGTAAAAAATGAAAAGAGTATTTCTTACTTCAAATCCTTCGTGTTTTCTATTTCCTTCTTTGAATGCAACCTTTACTTTTTTCCTACCTGAGGAGAATTATACTATTTCTATAACTGTATAGTTGTTTTATGAAATGTGGATAATAATGTTTCTAACTAGTATCTGGAAAAGAATACTGTTAGGAGAAATAAGACAGGATCACATTGGGTTCTATAGGAGGAAAATATGCTATTTAAAAAGTATTCAGACTTTATCCCCCAGCCTAATCAAGATGTGAGGAAATGCCTGTCCAGTCATTTTGCATCCACCCCTGTTATTTTCCAAACCCTATTTCACTTTTGTTTTGACTGCATCAAACAGATTACATAAAACACAAATTCTGTCAGTGAAATAATACAATTTTCATATTTGTGTCAACTTGAAATTTGTATATTCCACCCTTAATACTAAACTCAGGAAATATGCAGGATGATTTAAATGGAGTACATTCCAGGTCAAAATTATTTTGGAACCACAGATACTAAATTTTTCTTTTGATGTTTTTCCAAATTACATTGAGGATAAAAGCTCACCACAATATAGGCGAAACATTTATTTTAAAAGGGCTCTATTTGCAAACCTTTCTTATGTTTTGTTCAACTTTTTTTGCATTTTGGCATCCATATTTAAAAAAAAAATTAGTTCTCCTCCTTATGAGTAAGGAAAATAGGTTGCAGTGATTTTTTATGTTCTGTATTTTGATCCTGTATACAGCAATGTTGATGAGACCATGCTTCCCAACAATTAAATGCTTGATTTCCCTCCAGGGACATACAAAATGCTTAATGACGTTTTGTTTTGAGGCTTTTGGGGCCTTGTGGCCTGCCTGTCACTCTATTAAAGGAAAGTTTTCCACACTCACTTTCCCTCAGTTAGACAAAAAATGTATAATTAGGATCAGCAGAGTGGAACCCTAAACTCCCTTGTGGGGAATGCTGTTTTCCCATCTGTCTGTGGATGTTAGTAAACAAGAGGGGAGCCTCCTGGAACCTGTGGTCTCTTTTTGGGAATCTCCTCCCCACAGCCACCACCCGCAGGCTCTGCATGGGACCAAAGCAGACAGTCAGGTGTTCTCCTGTGGTGGTCCACCCATGTGTCCATCCCCACCTCCACCTCTCCACCATTAGAGTTGTAGTTGCTCATCCAACACTCTAGGCTAACACCCCCAACTCCACTGTGTTGAACGTGAATGTGCACCCCAAAAGACAGGAGGAAATGGAGCGACATTGTGGGTAACTTGTGATCCCCCCCAACACATGGGAGGCAGCTCTAGGCTAGTGATTGCCCAGATTTCCCTGTATGGCTGGCTCCACATTTCTGGGTTAATGCTGTGTGGAGTGGCCCTGGGGTGAACATCTGGCAGCCCCATGACAAACAAGCAGATGAATCTGTGGCTAATGGGGGCAAAAGTGGGGGCAAAAGTGGGGCAACGTTTTGTTTTTTAGCTGATATAGCTATTCTGACGATTCATATCTAGCTGTATGATATATATCTGTTTTGTAACCCCCTCTTCTACGGGCTGCCGGCAGTGCTTATCCATTGCTTGCATCTTGTTCAGAATGCGGCAGTGTGGCTGCTTACTGGTCTGGGCAGCTGTGATTATATTACAAACCCTGCGTTCTCTGCGCTGGCTGCCTGTGGAGTGACAAACTGAGTTCAAGACTGGGCTGCTGGTTTTTAGGGCCCTGAACGGTTTAGGCCCTGGCTATATTTGAGACCTATTCCTGGAATCTCACACTGATGGGTATTTATTTATTTATTTATTTATAAACTTAATCCCCTGCATCTCCTGCATCTGGCAATTTGAGGCAGCTTACAATAAACGATATAAAATACATGAAACACATCAAAAAACTGAATTAAATAAAGACATACAACATTACAATCCCCATAAAACCAATTTGACCCTGTGCTTGGGGGGGTTCTGTTTGGGGGTTCTTCCATCACGTCTGAAGTTGGTAGGTGATCGGGCTTTTATTGTGGTGGCCCCTCGGTGTGGAACTCGCTCCCTCCGAATGTTCATCTCAGTTCATCCCTCCTTACAATTAAAAAGGACCTTAAAACGTATTTATTTACTAGATGCTTAGAGGATCCACTGATGGTTCCCTCAATTTACTTTGTCCTCCCTTTTTTCCTACCCCATTAAAAATTATTTATTTATTTATTTATTTTGTTCAATTTGTATCCTGCCCCTCCTGCGAACAGCTCGGGGCGGCTGTGGAGTGACGAACTGAGTTCAAGATTGGGCTGCTGGTTTTTAGGGCCCTGAACTATTTTAACTGTTTTCACCAGTTTTAAACTGCTTTGTATTATTTATATTGTTTTTAACTTTTTAGATGTGTTTTTGTAAAGCGTTCTGAGTGCCATGTAAGGCAGGGGGGCACTATAAATATAAAATTATTATTATTATTATTATTTATTTATTTTATTCCTGATTCTGCAGTGGACAACAGCCTGGTTAACTTTTATCTCTGCATAGAGTGCTGCTGAGTTTATTCATTTTTTCTTCACATAGAGTGGTCCAGCCAGGCTCACTGTATTGCAAGATCATGCCATACATCATTTTCACTGCATACCATTTTCACTAAAATAATCTGGCTGCATTGTGAAGACAATGGGTGTTTTTAAATGAGCAAGGCAATGGGACAAGGGATGGGTCAGTAGCTGCTGAGTGGCACTGCGGCAGAGCACCCACTCAGGTGGAGTGTGTGTGTGTGGGGATTTATAAGAACATAAGAAGTGCCATACTGGGTCAGACCAATGGTCCATCTAGCCCAGCATCCTGTCTCCGACAGTGACCAATCACGGTGGCTTGGGAGAAGCACCCAACAGGTCACAATGGGGGATCCATTCCCTGTTGTTTCCCCCCAGCTGTCATGTTCCCTGATCCTGTCTGGCTAATAGCTGCTAATGGACCTATCTTCCAGAAACTTGTCCAAACCTCTTTTAAACTCAGCTATAGTACTGGCCCTTACCACAGCCTCTGGCAGTAGATTCCACAACCCAATTATACGCTGAGTGAAAAAATATTTTCTTTTATTTGTAACTTGCCACCCATGAGTTTCATGGAGTGTCCCCTAGTTCTAGTACTAGCTGAGAGGGTAAATAACTGCTCCTTGTTTATTAGTTCCACCCCACTCATGATTTTATAGACCTCTATCATATCTTCTCTCAGTCGTCTCTTCTCCAAACTGAAGAGCCCCAACCTTCCAAGCCTCTCCTCATACGGGAGCCGTTCCATGCCCTTGATCATTTTTGTTGCCCTTCTCTGTACCTTTTCTAGTTCAGCGATGTCTTTTTTGAGATGGGGCGATCAGAACTGCACACAATATTCCAGGTGCGGTCACACCATTGATTTGTATAGAGGCATTACAACATCCTCAGTTTTATTCTCTATCCCCTTCCGAATAATTCCTAACATTCTGATTGCTTTTTTGACTGTTGCTGCACACTTCACTGTGGATTTCATTGTATTGTCCACAACCATCCCCAGATCCTTTTCCTGAGTGGTAACTCCTAGCTTAGTACCCAGCATTGTGTACGCATAGTTTGGATTATTTTTCCCTACGTGCATCACTTTGCACTTGTCCACATTAAATCTCATTTGCCATTTAGATGCCCAGGCACCCAGTGTCGTAAGATCCTGTTGCAGTTCTTCACAGTCTGCTTGTGTTTTAGCTACCTTGAATAACCTGGTGTCGTATGCAAATTTGATCACCTCACTCTTAACACCCTTTCCAAATCATTAATGAATACATTAAACAGCACCGGTCCCAATACAGATCCCTGAGGCACACCACTTTTACATCTCTCCATTGTGAAAACTGACCATTTAGTCCTACCCTTTGCTTTCTATCTTTCAACCAGTTTCTGATCTATAGTAAGACACTACCTCATATCCCATGACTTTTTAATTTTCTCAAGAGTTTCTCATGAGGGACTTTATCAAATGCTTGAAATCCGGGGACACTATATCTACTGGGTCTTCCTTGTCCACATGTTTATTTACACCCTTAAAGAATTCCAGCAGGTTATTGAGGCATGACTTACCTTTACTAAATCCGTGTCGACTCTTCCCCATTAAGCCATGTTTGTCAACATGCCCTGTAATTCTGTCCTTAATGATGGTTTCCACCATTTTGCCCGGCACAGACGTCAAGCTAACTGGTCTATAGTTTCCAGGATCACCTCTGGATCCCTTTTTAAATATCGGGGTTACATTTGCCACCCTCCAGTCCTCGGGTACAGTGACAGATTTTAGTGACAGGTTACAAATTACTAACAGACGGGTGACTCCCAGCGTTGCTACCCCAGCCATGGTGGCAAGCTGCCACGCATTCCTTCTGCCACGAACCAGGGGGAAGGATGCTTGGCTGGCCTTTGCACTTGACATGTCCCTGGTTTGAGCTCTGGGGAACCTGGGCTCCACAACGCTTCTTGCCACTTGCAAAGGCTGCATGCCTCGCCCACAGTGCCTCTGAGCAGCAGATTGGTCTGCTAGCATGGCTGGCCACCCCAGTTAATACGGACAGGGGTTCTGTGACCACCCATTGCCACAGAAATATCTGGCTTGCCTGGCAGAGAGCACTCTGGATTTCCTGGCAGAGATTTATATGTGGCCATATTTGCACGCCCCGCCCCCTACAATATCCCAGTCTTCTAATCCCCCTAACACTGAATCTGCCAATGCCTACCTGTTAGTCCACTCGTAGTCCAATCCTAAATTAACTTGTCAGTAATCAGACTCTCCCTCCCCCCTTCCAATATATATATATATTTTTTGTGACTAAAACATTTCAGAGTGGGCAAGTTCCCAGCACACACAAGATGGGAACTGCAAAGCCAGATTTCAAGCTGACAATCAAAGGCTCCCCAATTTAACAGAGTCAGAGTACTACCCAACCCCAAGGGTGAGGCTAGAATAATTCATCTGCGGGGAGTGAAGGGGTTGAAAAGGCTGTTGCTGTCAGGACCAAGGAGTGTTGCTATAATATAAAGCTATTCTACTTTTCTGGTGGGTGAGGCTGCAAAAGGAGCTTCAAGAAATATTTTTTGGGGGGAGGAAGAGCCCACTATCCCTTGCATTATCTGCTCTGACCCCCTAAAAAGGTGCAAAAGATGAGCTGTGCGAGGAGGGATAATGGAGAAGGGAAGGCTGGGAAAAGGAGGGGGAGTTTGCACAGAGTTCTCTGCTTTCAGGCAATGCTGATTAATCCCTATGTTGGTTGTGGAAGGAAATATTTATTTTGAGTGGGAGGAGAAACCCACCCTTCCACTACAGTGTTCAGACAGAGCCCCCTCCTTCTCAGCATAGGGGTAGGAGGCAGCTCCTCAGCCCAGAGCTCAGTGGCAGCCCAGCGTCTTAGTCCCTCTGCACCTGATCCTCCACTCGCTGTTCACCTCGTGCTCTCCTGGGTCCCGCACATGCCACGCCACGTCCTGCTGAACAGGACCCGGAGACACCCCCCACCCAACATCTACATTACTGGAGATGCTGAGGCTGGACTGCCACTGAGTTTTGAGTCAGTTCTGACTCCTGAAAACTTGTGACAAGTACTTGAAGCCAGGAAACAAAATCTGGGACATCTTTGACTATTGAAAAAATCCACCCGGACGGGGTTCGAAGGATCAAAGAAGAGTTCATGTCTGGGAAAACCCGGATGGTGTGGTAACTGTAGATAACGGATCCAGAGTTAAAGGTAGCCTAAAGTTCTCTAGTTCAGTAAACCTTTAAGATTTATGTAAAGAGCAACGGTGGTTGCTGTGTTGGTCCCAAATGTAAGAGATGGAGACAGTAGTTCAGGTGATATCTTTGATTGGACCAACAGTAGTTAGATTGCGCAAGTTTTCGGGCTGGGCCGAACCCTTCCTCACACATGTGGAAAGGCCCTGGTTGACCTGAAGCTTGCATAATCTCACCAACTATAGTTAAGATTTGTTCATGCAAGCAGGTGGTAAAAGGCAATAATCATTTAACTCACTAAACTTATTTTTTCCAAATGAACAAAATGGTTTTAGTGAGATAAATGGCGGAGTTATTACTTCTCAACAAAGGTGGGTAGTAGATGATGAGAGTTGTTAACTTGCAGCTGTGCTACTTGGGACAGAGGTACAAGCCAGAGAGAAGTCCTGAGACTGTTCCTCCTGATGAGCAAGCTCCTACCCTGTGCTTGTGTGAACGCAGCCTTCCATTACAAATCCCTCCATATAATTTTTGTAGGAATAAAATATTTTATTAGTCTGAACATCTTTGCTATTCTAATTGGAACACAGGAGGTTTTATATTTTAAGCAAATAAATTGATTTGGCATTATAGATTAAAAATGTAAAATAATTATTAAAGTAGTGGACATTTTATTGGATGGTCTCATGGAAATGGCTTGTGTTTTAATTT
Organism: Sphenodon punctatus; assembly: GCA_003113815.1. Taxonomy (NCBI): domain Eukaryota; kingdom Metazoa; phylum Chordata; class Lepidosauria; order Sphenodontia; family Sphenodontidae; genus Sphenodon; species Sphenodon punctatus. The sequence continues at coordinate 1,178,564 of QEPC01001599.1, forward strand.
CAAACTTATTGTACAGTTTCCTTAAAAAATTATAATTATTGATGTTTTTGAATAAACAATCCAAGATTTAAAAATTCTCACACTTTTTTGCTAATGATTAGTGGTGTGTGTTGCAAATTGATTTGCTACTGAGAAATTAATCTTGTTCAGAGCAGAGAGACTTACTCACAAAATTCTTTGAGTGCTGATCTTCAGCGTATTCAGACTTCTTCCAAGAGAAGCACATACTTTAAAAACATTCTTCAAAACTAACATTCCAAAAACTTGTCTTGTCCCTACTCATCCTTTATTAATGGAGCAATCTAAATCAATTAATCTTCAATGCTTACAAAATGTGAACCACATCTATGTAAACGTTACTGTATTCAGTATCCTAGTGTATGAACCTTGCTATGTGTATGCTGTTTCTATTATGGTTAAATGGTTATTGTTTTTTACCACCTGCTTGCATCAACAAATCTTAACTGTAGTTGGTGAGATTGTGCAAGCTTCTGGCAACACATGGCACTTGCTCAGGTATGTCCAGTGGAGCTGTTCCAGGTGGTGAGAGGCCTGGTTGATCTGAGTTGCACCAGGAAATGGAGTCATCTAATGCCTGCTGTGACATTTCTATTAATTACTTTGCAGAAAAATAGTTTATATTCACCATGACTTAGGTGCTGCCACTTTGACTGAAGGATCAGAGTTTGTAGTTATGGAAGTTCAGTCTTGTCCTGTTTGTATGGAACTGCTTCATTTGATATCACCTGCCGATGCGGGGGAGGTGCTTGGGGCTCTGAGGGCAACTAGTTTGTGAATTAGATCTTTGCCCATTCTGTCTGTTGAAGCCAGCTGGGCGACGTCTGGGCCATTGCTGGTGGGGGTTGTCAGCACCTCCCTTTGGAGGGCATCACCACATGTGTAGGTTACTGCAATGTGCTCTACATAGGGCTGCACTTGATGATGTTTGGAAGCTGCTGTTGGTGCAGAATGCTGTGGCTCGTCTCCTTTCAGGGACGAGTTGCAGGGAGCACATTACACCAGTTCTCCAAAGTCTGCTCTGACTGCCTATAGTTTTACAGGCACAATTCAAGTGCTGGCGTTGACCTATAAAGCCCTAAATGGTCTTTGGGGTTATACTGTTTACATGGGCGGACACTCATCTAGACCAAGCCCTAAATGGTCTGGGTCCCACATATCTGAAGGCCCGTCTGCCGTCCTACGATGTTCTATTGCGACCCCTGTGGTTGGCCGTGAGTGTCTTCTTACAGGTTACATCTGCTGCTGTTGTCCATAGGACAGGGTGTGTGTGTGCGTGCGTGTGCGTGTGCGCATGCGCGTGCAGGAAGGCATTCTTGGTCACTGCCCCAGTTTTATGGAACTCCCGTCCCCCAGAGGTTTGTGTGAGCCCAAATCTAAGCATCTTCTAGATGCGGTGAAAAAACCTTTGGCACAGGGTGGAGGGGAATTGGGGCTGATTGGGAGGTTTTGGGTGGGGTTGATGGTTGGGAGAGGGTTTTGAGGATGAAGGTGGGGTACAGTGAGGTGCGGTTGGAGAGGGGTGAGGGAAAGGGTGAGGGGAGAGGGGTGAGCCAGTGTGGTGTAGTGGATGAGGTGCTGGATGTGGACCTGGGAAGCCAGGGTTCAAATTCTGACCTAGCCATGAACTCACTGGGTGGCCTTGGGCAAGTCCCAACTTCTCAACCTCAGTTCCCCAACTGTAAAATGGGAATGGATGTGTCTGTCCCTGTGTTCCCCTTACCCATGCCTATCTTAGATTGTAAGCTCACTGGGCAGGGACACCTCTCCAAAATCTGTGACTGTAAAGCACTGTGTATGGTTCATAGCGCTATAGAAATGATTAGGAGTAGTAGGAAAAGGTTGTTGGGGAGGTTAGGTTTTTGCTGCTGTTTTATATGTTTTTATATATATGCTGTTTTTATATGTTTGGAAACCACCCTGAGCCATTAGGGAAGGGTGGGGTAAAAATTGGAAAAATAAATATTATTACAGTCGTTCCTTCAGTTCCTTATTCTGTTACACAATGACATCATCAGAACCTCATTTCTTATGCTTCATGTATGCACCAAAGACCTATCCAATCCCATCTCAAGAATATTGGTCACTGGATGCTTTTCAACCCTTTAAGCCCAAAGTGTTAATTTTTAGAGTTGACAGTGTTCTTGTTACTGGAAATTATGGATAGTTTAACCTTTGCACACCCTTGCTTTTTAGTGGTACACTTTCTGTTTTACTAGTCGTCATGAATAAGCATCTTCTAAAATCCAGACATGAATTGTTAAACACAGTTTCCTGAATATGTCCACTTGAAGTTGACAAAGCTCAACCATCTCCCAAGATGGTTCTGGGTTTAAGAGATTCCCAATTTATGAGAGTGCCCCTGGTTGTTGCAGGGTTTTTTTTTGCATTGCATATCTATTTTGTATGGAGAAGGCACAGGATGGTTGGAAATGGGAACAGTGTTAAACTTAGTTTTTGAGAACTAATACTGATAATACTAAGTGGAATTAATATTTTCTTCTCTTAAAATGTCATTCCTACTATATCAGAACTTTCCCAAGTAAGTTATTCAGGCAGACCTGATCTAATAAACACCATTCACACACTTTTCAGATGTATTCAACAGCAGAATATTTCTGTCTTTGCCTTAGTAATTTTATTTTTCTCTAATGACTGTGACTTTTTAAATGCGTTACTGTACAAAGCATTCAAACACTTACTAGCAGTTTCATTCATTAAAAAATATTTGTGCGATGCATGTTTCTCAAACACATTTCATGCACCTAATTTGTAAAGAAAAATACAGTCCTCGCACATTAGAACTTGGAATACCCACACATCAAAATTAGAATAGATGATTACTTTTGCATGGGAAAACCGTTCCTTCCTTTAACATATCAAGTTCTCATTCTATGAATATCTGCCTCTTCTTCACTGACATTAAAAAGAGCCACAATCATGAGAGCTAAATAAAATGTCTTACATTTAGAAATGTGGCTGCATCCATGGAGTATGCCCCATTGGGTGAGGCCACATGTGCCTGGCTCCTTCAAAAGAATTCTGACCCTCCCTTGAAAAATGGAACTGCGCTAGATTCACTGCCAGACGAGACTTTGGGGTTATACTATTTACATTATAGGGAAATAGGCTACTTTATCATTCATCTTTATAATTAATGAGATCGCTAGGAAATTTAAAAGATTATTTTACAAATAAATGTAAGGCCATTTTTGCATGGAGGTCCCCCTCCCCCACCACCGCTGGGTGGGCGGGCGGGTGTGTGAAGGGGGGGGCCATCTGTGCCCATGGCACAGCAGTGGGTGGGGAGATGGGTGTCCGCCCATGGAAACACCACGGGCGTTGGTTGCGTGCTCCTAGCACACACTTGTCTGCACCCATCACCCATCCACGGAGCCATCCGAAAAAACTGAGGCGGCTCCGTGGGTGGAGATGGATGTGCGCCGGTGGGAAAGGGAGCACACCCACCTCCACCCACCACCGGTGCACACCCATCCCCCCACCCAGCAGTGCTGTGTGAAAACGGCCTAAGTTAGGTTTTAACTCAGTTAAAATTGCTCTCTAATGGTAATTCTGATCTCAATTCCAGTCCATCAAATCTCTGATTTCAGGGGGGTTACTCACAATGTCCACACTCCTGGTATCACTTACATGGTTACAGTCACATGAGACAGGCAGGGGAGGCTACCATGCCTTGGGTAGCATTATCCCTACCTGGGCAGCTGGACCACGCGATACAGTGGCTTGTGTGCTTGGCGCCCACCAAATGTTCCCCCACTGCAGGGCAGAGCGAATAGCTGGCTGCTGTGTGATGGATCCTCAGACGCATCGCGGAGTAGCCTTATCCCACATGGGGTAAGGCTGCCCAGGGTGGGACAACTCATGTGCCTGGCCACACTTCCCGTCATGTGGGAAGCACTGCTGCGGGGCCTTGAACAGCGGATGCTATTGCCTGTTGCGCAGAGCCACATCATGGCCAGGGGCAAGATTTTGGTTGGGCTGGTGGAGAGAGGCAGGGCAGTTCCAGGGCAGATGCCTTCTTGTGTGGCTGGTGCCACGTCTTGCCACATCCATGGCAGCAGCTTTGGAAGCAGCTGGTCCTCCTGGCTTCCCTGTGACCATGTGCCTGGCTCCCCATGTTAACCTCGCAGTGTGGTGGCTGCGCTTGCATGCCATGGAGCCATGTGGGGATCGGGCCCTCGCAGCTCATGTGGCTGCATCCTTGGAGTATGTCCCATTGGGTGAGGACACAGGAGTCGTTATCCCACTTTGGGCAGCATTACCCCACACCGGGCAACCGTACTCCACAATGCAACGGATCATATTACTGGCGGCTGCCAGATGTTCACCCAGCTCCACTACAGGGCAGGGAGCCAGCTGCATTCGCCTTTCCTGGAGCAGCAGGAGATTGGGCCTGCCCTGTCTTGCGTGGCTTTACCCATTGGCTTCAATGGGGATACTCTAAATGAAGTATTTTAAAGACTGCAACCATTGCCTACTGTACACACACAGTGCGAGGTGTGGGTCCTGGCTTTTTTGTAACTTGATATGTACTAGGAAGTTTACAAATAACAAAAACAGCATTTATTTCTTTTTTGTCTGCTTCCTGACTTCATTTTGAAGAATCTGCTTTTGGAATTAGAAGGGAAATGATATACTGTAGAAATAGAGTTTTAGATTATAAACGTTTTCTCATAATAGTTCTCAGATATTTCATTTAAATGGAATAAACCTCATATTTTTTGTGAACATGCATGTTTTTGCAAGATACTTCTTAAATCGAATTATATTACAGTAGAAAGTTCCCAGACAGTAGGTAGGTCACAAGAGACTAACTTGCAATTGAATTTTATTTCCTTATCCTAAACTGTGAAATAAGTTCCTTCAATTACAATAGAATGTGTAGTTAACTGTTTGGTAAATTAAGTCTCTACAAATATAGCATCCATAAACTCCTGTAACTGTGTCTTTTGCTTCAGGAAAAGTACTATTAATTAAATCTTTAGGCTTTGGGAAAGCAAATTATGATTAGTAATTAACTGTAGAATAAGAAAAGATAGTAAATTTTCACTGGATTCTAACGTTTGAACAAAAAGTACAATCAGAATTTCTGACTGATACACAAACTCTCTATTGAGAAATCTGGCTATTTCTCCAAGATTCATTTTTATGTCTCTTGTTGTTTCCAATGAGAGTTAATCCTAGATCAAAAAGGGGTTGGTTTTTTTTGTTTTTTGTCCTAAGGATAAAGATCTATTTCAGTCAAACTGGAAATTATTTTAGCCAGTTCTCAACCTTCCACAAGTTTACAATTTTCTGAACAATACAGTTTTTACTTACACATAAGTGTATAATTATTTTTGAATACGTCTCCAAACAGAATTTGAAATAGGTAAACCCCACAACTTTCCTTATAGTTCATCCCTCTGTAAGAAACTCCTGAGTATGATTTCCCCTGTCTGAAAATCTTGAGACTTTTCTAAATCTCATTATTTTAAGCCAATTTATAGATCCTTAAATCTGCCTCCTGATTTTTGAGTTGCTGCTTGCTCAAGCCCCAGCATCAACCTGTACATCAACACTTGGGTACCTATCGTCACCCGCTGACCTGCATCACTACAGTAGAGGCAACTGTGTTGGCAGACAGATTTTATTCTGGGTGCTTTTAGCCAGACGGCAGCTCCACTTTTGTCCATGCCATCCCGCTTCACCCCCAGGTTGGCCAGTGTGACTAAAGGTTCCCTGCTAGATGTGCAAGCGGAACAGATGCAGCCCCACCAGTGGCACTCTGGATCATCCTGGAGTGTGCTGGCAAAACCTGGGGCACCGGCCGGAAGTGGAGCTGCTGTCTGTCAGTTGGGCGGACCCATGCTTCAGCTCCACACCCAGTCGGTCATTGCCCTGGTCAGTACCATGGAGTTCCAGCCTCCAGCTTAGAATGTCGACTGATAGGTCGCAAATCTATGGGGAGGGGGGCACTGAGCGGGTGGCCTGTGGCCCCAGGGATACCTGCCTCTGCGTCTGGCTAAAAGCACCCTCTGTGTTCTTTGGGAAATCAGAAGTTGGCTGACGGACTCAAGAGGCAGTGGTTCCCAACCCTTTTGCCTGCATGACCTTGTTTTGAGATATTTCAAAATAGCAAGGAAAGCACACAAATATAACTTGACTTGGAACCCCATCTGCAGATGGCATGATACCAGTTGGAGTCATGACCTATTAGGTGGGAAACCCTGCCTTAATGTTTCAGAAATCAAGAGCAAGAATCCAAAAATGACAACTTAAAATCACAAACTTCCCAGATTTTTGAACCTCTTATGTCATCCCACCGTTCTATGATTTTATTAGGTAGTCTGTAATATTGTTGGAGAGAGAGTGGTTGCTGTGCTGGTCCCAAATGTACGAGATGGAGACAAAGTAGTTCAGGTGATATGTTTTATTGGTCCAGTAAAACATATCACCTGAACTACTTTGTCTCCATCCATTAGGTTAGACAAACATCTCTCACGGATGGTATATAATATATTGTGGATCCTGCTTTATAGCAGGGGTCTAGACTAAATAACCCTTGAGATTCCTTCCAGCTCTGTGATTCTATGAGAGTACAACATTTTCAGGTTGAAAACCCAATATATACAAAAAAATATGCAGACCCCCCCCCCAATATTCCTGTTTACCGAATGCTTGCCCCTTCCTATCATTTCAGTTCCCTAGCTCTCCTTTGGGAAGGCTCGTGATACTCCTAGTAAAATTGTGAGAATTCACAGCCCTGAGCTAAGCCTCAGTTTCCCCTGTCTCTGTGGAAATCCAGGCAGGGGTTCCTCTCTCCCTGTGCTTTATAAGGGATAAAGAACTAAGGTCATGTTCTCTCACCCTGGGAGTGAGCTGGGGGCATTAAAGCACCTCTATTTTGATGGAGAATGGGGGTGCAGTATCAGGACTATTCTTCTCTCCTTTCTGCAAGTAAAAGGGACCACGGCTGTGGAACCTCCCTCCCAGAGGAAGCTCGCCTGACTCCCAGCCTGTTGGCCTTTCATCGGGCCTGTAAGACCTGGTTGTTTGTCTGGGGCTTTTGGGGGGGTGGTGGTGGTGGAAATAAGAGTGGGGGGTGTTTACCAGTGGTTTTACCTCCTTGTTGTTGTTTTTATTGTTTTAGTAATTCCTTTTATGAATAGTTTTTATAGATTGTTTTTAATGTCTTGTGAGCTGCCCCGAGTTGCCGTAGGGCTGGAGGGAGCGGGATACAAATCAATCAATCAATCAATAAGTAAAGGTCTCTCTGCCAGGGGACTGGCAGGTCTTTGTTCTTGTACTAGGGACCTGATACTTTCGTTTACAAGGATTATAGAGACACACGTGCAATGTGTACGTTTTTGGATATTTTCAGACATGACGAGGCCTGTATTGGCCCCATCACGGAATCACCCATTGATTCCCCGCCGGAATCAAACTGGCACGTCCAACAGACGTGCCGACTGAGCCCAGTGGGGAATCGGGGAGGGGGCGAGGCCATGTGGCTCAACGTGCGGCCGCACAGCCCCCAATCCCGCCGCTGATTCCAGGCCGTGGTCTGGGGACAGACGAGACGATCCCCCTGATCATGGGGGGGAATCACATTGAACACGCAGACGGAGATGGTCTGGGCAGGACCTCCGTTTGCATGTTCAATGTGATTCCCCCCCGTGATTCATGGGGGTGAACATCTGGCGGGGAGCTTCCGTTCCCCACAACAGATATGACGAGACCACGATCACCATGTGGGAATTCCCCATGGTTGAGCATGATCTCGTAACGTCTGAAAATACCCTTTGCGTGTATATTGTACAAACTAGAGAGTGTGGTTGTCATGTTGGTCCCAAATGTAAGAAATGGAAACAGAATCGTTCAGATTCTATCTTTTATTGGACTCACTTCTGCTGGTGACAGTATGCAAGCTTTTCTCAGGCATGTATTGCAGCAGGTCTGTTTCTGACTTGCTATGCTACATGTCAGAGAATGACCTTTGGTAAGAATATTGCATCTGAACATCTTCTGCAAAGTCCTTGTGATAATAGGGACTGAATAGATAACATAGCTTAGTTTTATATTCTGTATTGTAGACCGGAATTCTTTGTGCCACACTTGTAAACTGTACATAACTATAATTACAGTGCATCTAGGTCATGTTCCTGGACCATTGAACTGGTAGGAGTTTTGATAATGACTTTGATAGAAGTAGAATCAAGCCCCCAAGCTTTGTTTCTATGTTACCTTGTGATATGTAATTAGATAGTTCTGGGTATGACACCAGAGGTTTCTAACTCCTAATCCATAGAATTTCAGTGTTTTTCTATAGCATTAGCCAAAGGAGAACACACCTTTCCATGCTACTGTCATCACCTAGAGAGATTTCGTGGCTATTCCATGAAGAAGATTCTGTTTCTCTGTGCAGTGTGGGAGGTGGCTAAGGAGAATAGATCAGAGAAGCAGGAACTGAACTGTCAGGAAAGCTGGGATGCTGGGAAGTGATGTTTGAATATTAACTATAACACAGGAATGTCAACACATTCCAAAAACATTGGTACCGAACCACTCAAAGATTATCGTCCCTGGGTGTTTTCAGATGAGGTGCTACCCCACATGGCCACCCAGGAGCCATGGAGCCGATCTCCTGTCTGAAGGTGGAGTGCCTGGATGTGCATTCCATGAGTGGCCATGAGTGAGTGCTCTGAGGCTCATGAGAACACTGCTGGGAAATCTGGAGTGCTCAAGCTATATAGATCCATGGCAATGGGCGGCCACAGAGCCCCTGCCCATATGAATGGCGGCAGCCAGCCACGCCAGCAGACAGGTCTGCCACTCATAGGCACTGTGGGTGGGGGGAGCAGCCTTTGTAAGTCGCAAGAACTGGCCGGAGTGCTGGGGAACCTAGGTTTACCAGTGCTCATTCCCAGAACATGTCACTTGCAAAGGCCAGCCCAGTGCATTTCCTGCACCATCCCCCTGCCATGGACCCCTATGGCCCATGGCAGGGGGAGTGCATGGCGGCTGCCTCTGTGGCTGTGGTAGCCATGCCCATTTGAATTGCTCCCCACACACTCCACCTGTGTGGGTGCTCTGCGGCAGTGCCATCCCCTCCCCCTGCTCCCGCCGTGTTCATTTATAACACCCACTCATTATCTCTTAGGACAGTGGGTGGTAGTTACCAAAAAACTTGCCACTCAGTGCCACTTATGTAATGTGTGAATGCAACAAAAAAAAAACCACAGTAGCTCTCCTGAAATACCCATTATCTTGACCAGAAGCATAGTTATTTACACATTATGACAGTGGTAATGTGTGAACATTTTGTAAAAGGTGACAGTTCTGAAGATAGGGAGAGATCGTGTGGTAGCTAACTGCACACTTCTGAGCAGTCACATGATCAGAGAAAGTACAGGTTAAATAAGTGGTTCTCCACTATCCCTGTTGAGTTTGCAGGCCTTGAAATGGGATTTTAGAAGAAACAGAATTCTGTCAGGATGCTTTTAATAGTTGTTTTATTTAATTATTTGATTTAAAAAACTATCTTGTAGTTTCAGTTTATTGTCATTAATGTTAGGTACAAAAATGCAAGAATCAAACAATGAATATGAGTTTCTCAGTTACAGTTTTTGTATTTTTGTAGGTGTAGTTTAAAAAAATACCGAACATAAGCCAGCCTTATTTCAACTTGCACAATAATTTAATAAAATATTTTGTACATTTGATGGCATCATTCATACATTTAGGTATAAAGGACTAATAAACAAGAAAATAATTAAATATGAATTATATTTTTCTATTTTGCTGTCCTCTTTGTGTGCTGGTGAGAAGATTGGTAAAATCATTTTTTAAAAAAAATAAATGAACAGTTTAGACCTTACCTACAAATACACTGTCCTCATGACTCTTGGAACTAGTATTGAGACATACGTCATAGTCTTATCAAAGGAATAATCTTGAATGTTATGTTTCTTTTCTTTTTTTCTTTTTACCTTAATAAAATGTTTTAAAACTGGATACACGTAAATGTACTCCACAGCTAATTTGTTAACTAATAGTACAGAGGAAGTCCTAGTGCGAATGGAGGATGTAGGAAGGCAGCTTGAACTTGGTGGGATCAACATGTCCCCCCACATTAGGGACTATCTGGGGTGGGTTTTGAACTTAGGCCAGGTTACCGATTATCTCTCTGCAGATATCTCAGGGAGAGCTAAGCAATTAATATGCAATGCCCGTTTCAATGCCTTCCCCTCCAGTGTACTTGAGGGACAGTTTCAAGGTATCCCCTTAAGTGAGAACCTCTGTCCATTTGAAAAACAGGAAGTAGAGACTATTGACCACATGGTAATGGTTTGACATTTATATGACAAACCAAGGCAGGAGTATCTGAAGACTCTTATGGAGCAGCATCCTGGGAGGTCAGATGCTGTTCTTCTGTCCCTAATTTTGGATAGCTCGGATCCTAAAGATATTAAAAATATACCAGCTTTTCTGCTGCAAGCATTTCACCTTAGGAAATCTTTTCTGAATTTTGTCTCCCTTTCATTCTGAATAGGTTTTTTGTATTTGCTACGAGATACTTGAATTTATATGTTTTAGACAACTTCGTTTTTATGATTATATAGATTGTTTGAGGTTTGTAATTTTCTGGGTTCTTTCCTGGACTGCTGGTATTCGTCCTATTTGGATTTTAACATTATGTTAAGAGATTTTACTTTATCTTTTGTATTTCCCTTTTTTGTATTACTGCAATGGTCTCAGGCCACGCAATAAAGTATTTAAGTAGGTAAGTACAAAGGAACAACTGGGTTAATTTTGAAGTTGGCTGGGGCAGTCGACGAGTGACATTAAATCAAAGCTGTGTAAACTAGGACTCCCTCTTTTATATGTGCTGAAAATTACAGTCTTTTCTCTTCCTTAATTTAACGTTTAGAATGGATTGGATAGTACTTCCTTCCCAAAATTTTTCCGTTGAGTGAGGATCAAAATCTCATAGATCACAGTATAGGGTGCTGAATCTCAGAAACTGATGCGAAGAGATTGCTGTGCAAGCCCGTCATTTGTTCCAGAGAGTCTTTTGTATCATGCATTGCTTCATGAGGCCATATAGAAAAGGGAATAGTAGTGTCTGTAAGAACCACATAAGAGTGTATGTGTGTGCAACATCCAGAGTATTTCTACCTATCCAGAGTATTTAAATCGAAGATTTAAACATGCATCACTGTACTAAGCAATCCTGACTAGCATCCAGATGTTGGAAGTTATGCTCATGTAATTCAGTCCCTTTCAAACTTTTTATGAACAGTTCCCTAAGTTAAATTAGTTGCAGGAACACCTTAATTTATTTGTTCCACTGGCTATATGCCAAACCCTGGATAACAGCTACAGAAAAAACTAGCCCAGCCACTCCGGGTTTTGATTCCCATGTAGCCATTACGTGTGCCGATCCCTAGCAGAGAGCATCCACTTCTGCCCAGTCCCCCCTCAGCAGCTCTGGATGGACTGGGTCTCTTGTAGGTGGAGCTGCTGCCTGACAGAGTTCAGCACTGATCCCTTACCATGGGTCACGTAGTACGTGTGGAACCCACCCACAGGATAAATGTCACAGTTTACTATGGCAACACCATGCCTGTAAGTCAATCTTGGTTTGTATGCTTTGTCCTTTTATGAATACTGTTATAAGTAAGAGTGATAAAGAAGATATTTTAAAATTACACTGCATTTTATATTTATTGTGCCACATCCAAGGAGAAGCAGCTGATCTGATTGGACCTTCATTTAAAATCTTAGGTGAACTCACTGGCAGACACGTCAGTATTGAAACTAGGGATATGGTCTCCTGCTTCAGTTTTCTTTTAAATCATCAAACTCAGAAGTTGCATTTCATGCTGTACGAGACAGTGTATTGTGTCACGAAATTCAGTTTCAAATATGACAGTTCAAAAGTGAAATAAGTTAAGTGATCCCATTGCTTTAGTGTGTCTATAGAAAGCCATCCAACAATTGAGTACATCTATTAACCTTTGAAAGGACTGTAGTAGTAGAGAGATTTGAGGTTGGGATTAAATTCTATGGAAGGTTTTTAGCAGTCCAACAAATAATGTCCATGGGCTGTTAGTTCTAGTGTTCTGTATGTATAGATATAGGTCTATACAAAGGTCTCTCAGATGGGGATCACTTCCCTTTGTTGATGGAGCACAACTAGAAGGTGGTCAATAACAGGCAGAGAGACAGGAGAGAAATGAATGAAGGGCGCTGGCTTTGAATAGGGGGGTATCCCACTTTCCATCCCACCCTTGTTTATGTCCCTGTCTGTATACATTTTGCTCTCTCTTTATACACAGACACACAGATATACAGAAAGAGAGCATATAAATTATGTGTGTGTGTAATTTTAAATATAGTATAAATACAAATATTTTAAAATTAGTCAGCTGTTCACCCCGTGGTTCAAACCTTTTGGCTGTTTTATGGATCTAATTTAGTAAATTTCCAAAATTACCTTGGTAAACAAATACATTCATAAGGGGCCTGGTCCACAATACTCCCATTAAAGAAAGTGAGATTTGTGGATATTCCACACATCTCATATGCCCAGAGTTTCTCAGGAGCAGTCCTTTGGGCCGATCCAGTGCCTGCTTATGCACTGTGACAAAGGTTCGTGCACGCAAGTGTTTCGGCACCTGTTGCGCATCCCGTGCACAGTGTGCGCACCTTTCCATTGCTTCAGATATGTTGATGGGATACTTCTCTGTACTGAGCTCTGACTGTTAATCAGATTATGCACACTCTAATTATTAATGTAATTAGTTTTTATCTATTTTATCTATTATACATTCTGAAGAAATTCTGGCCCCTCCCCAAGAGGAAGACTCTGAATGGAGTGGAAATTGCATAGGCTTGGGGGTTGACACTAGGTTAAGGAGAGACTACGTCTGGATCTTGCATCTTTTATACTCCAGGGAGCATAGTTCTTGAGACGTTTTGTGCACTCTAGCATGGAGGGGATAGATTAGGCTAATCACCTCTCTACTCAGCATTATGAGTGGAGGGTGTGATAGCCACTGGGGTTAACTACACCCTCCCACCAGTGACAAAAGGAGGCAAGGCACACACAATTGGAGGTAAACAGGCAGCAATCTTTTATTGAATTATTCACAAGTCACCAAAGGTATCCAGTCAATATAGTCCAGCACTGCCCATAGTCAGAGCCCTTAGCAACATGCTTGGGATATATCTGCTAGGAATATCCCCATATCTGGTCCAACCTGGCCCTGCAGACAGCTGCAATGTCTTCAGGGGCTATGCTCCCCACCTGAAATGGGCAGGAAAGAGGCGAAGAAGGTTACCATCAGGCACAGGTGGATGGGGATATCGAGAAGGAAGTGAGGAAAAAGAACTGACGAATCACTTCTCATCTCAGCATTTTAAGTAGAGGGCATTGCAGCCACTGGAGTTAACAGCTGCAATGTCTTCAGGGCCTATGGTCCCCACCCTAATGGGGCTGCAATGCCCTCTACTTAAAATGCTGAACTGAGAAGTGGTTAGCCAGTTCTCTTCCCACAGATCCTTCCCTCAGCTATCCCCATCCACCTGTGTCTGGTGGTACATCCATTTGTTTTGGGTATCAGAATTCCCCACTGGTGCTCTGTAGCTTATGTATTAGTTTATGTATTCTTCTGTTCCTCCAAGCCTTTGTGGACCGTCTGTGTTTACTTAGTCTGTGGGTTGGTGGGAGCATTTACACCTTGCTTTAGCACACTGCCCTTTTAGGTTAATAATTAAAAAACAACTATTGGTCAATAGATATTCTTCTGGGATTTTGTTTACATGGAAGTTATTAAACTTGATTAACTTTTCAAAACTTTGTAGGAAGCCTTTATCATAAACAAAAAACATGTGAGGTAAAAACAGCATTTCAGCAGGATTAGCTATATAAACCCTGTATAACCTTTCCATCATAGTCCCTCATATACATTTTGACATAATTGAATAATTTAAATAAGTTCAATTAGAATTTCTTAAATCCTTATTTTAATTTGAGTATCTGTTAGCTAGCTGGAAGATAAGCAAATTGGGGGTCAGCTATGTCAGTTTCTATGGAAGTAAATATTGGATGCAACCCAGAACTTTAATGCCACTGCCAGCCAGCTGTGTTTAAAATAACATTGGAATGAAATAATGTATTTGATTTGCATTTGTTCTTAACTAACCTTTTTGTTTCTTGAGACTGTGTTTGGAATTTAACATTTTAAATAATTGACAACAAGGCACAGATATGTGCAATTTGGGGCTGAATAAATATTGAATAATGGTAGTTCTCATCTGCAGAAGAAAATTATAAAATAAATTGCCACTTTTCATTTCAAAGTAAACTTTAAATCATTTGATGAAGGAAACAAGAAGAGAAGGAATTCTAGTATTCACATAATAGTACCATATTTTGCATGTGGTCTGTTCCATCCAGCTAAAATGTAGGGGAGAAAAAAGAATGCAAATTTGCATGGGGAAAAACTGGTTATATATTTATTATCTTTGTATTGCTATTTAAATAGATCCTGTCCCCAAGACAAATGGTTTTAAGATTGTCTCATTGCTCTTGTAATGGAATTCAGAGGGTCAGGAAAAGGTTTTTTGCGCTATTTAAGAATGAATCTTATAATCTTCAGGATCCATTGCAGTGCTCATAATTTATCCTTGGCATGTGAAAATGGGATGAACTTGTAACTGTAAGGGTTGGGAGTTTTTTGAGATGAGTTGCTTTAAATTTGCTGCACTTTTATTTTTAAACTGTGTCAAGGACACCTAAGACAAACAGATGGGTGCCTTTTTTAGTGCTTTTCTGAGACTAAATAAAAAGGATAAGTGAGACTTATGAGTTCAGGCCAATTGTTAGAAGTTGAAGTAGATAGTATAGCATGATTAGGAACATCTCCTTAAGAGAGGGGCATAGGCCATGCATAGCCGCACAGTGCGGTCCACTGTATGGTCAGCCCAAGGGCGAGAGGTGAGCGGCCGAACCCGCTGGGCGGACCATGTGTCAAACAGTAGGTTACGGTGTCCTCACCCTTGTTGGTTAAACCCCCTGCCCGCAAAGGGCTGGGGGTAGGTACGAGCAACCTGCTCCGGCCCAGGGAAGCCCGGTGATCGGGGTAGGGGGTAAGTTAAGAAGTTGGGTAAGGTAGGGCACAGGAGGATTCCCCTCAGGCTTAACCCGAGAACGTAGGGAAGAAGGGCGCCGGGCAGACAGGATAGTGCCTGGTGCGGGGTGGGAACCTCCTGTGGTTGGGATAACAGTTAGGAACAGTCAGGAAAGCTAGGACCCCAGTTAAAAGGGGCAAGTGGGAGGGTTGCCCCTTCCCCCTTTTGGTTAATCACTAAAGAGTGTGGCCGTTTAAACCCATACGTGGTGTCCTCGTCTTCTTTTGGGGTGTGGCAACAAACAGATGGGTGCCTTTTTTAGTGCTTTTCTGAGGCTAAATACATACATAAAAAGAATAAGTGAGACTTATGTGGTGAATAAGACTTGTGTTGGTCCCCTGTACAGGACAGGTTTGATCCCATCTGATGTGGAAAAAGGATCTATTGTATACATGTACAGTGACACACACAAAACTGCTTTGTTGGTAAAGGAAAGCAAAGGCGCTTGGTGTTTGTAGGCAGGAGCCTAGTTAGGTACTGCCAAGCAGCAATAATTTATGCAAACTAATTTAACAGATCCTGACCTTCTTGCCCTGAAAAACAAGCTATTTTATGGATTGATAGATGTTGTAAAAATAAACTCATTGAATTGCAGCTAATTATACATTGTAGATGTTTGATAAATTTATTTTAATAGGAGAATTATATTGAGGCAAATAAGGGATATATTATTTAGTACCTTGAAAATAGCTTATGGCCACAAGTCTGGATATATATCTTTCACACTATTTGTGTTAAATCTTAGATCATTTCCAAATATTCTTATAAGATATCCTCAATATTTTAAAAATGGCCATCTTCCTGTGCCATTTTGTAACTTTGTTAATCGCTGTTTCATATGATCTGTCATACTGAAGCCAACAGATTGTGGCATAGAGCTAATTTACGAGCCCATGCTGTGGCTGTACGTGCAGCAAAGGAGGAGTTTTTTGGTGCCCTCATAGCATGCGCGAAGTCTCGTCCAGCTGAGCTTTTCGAGGTGGTGAGGGGGCTGGTCGGTCTGGCCTCCCTCTGCCTGAAACTGGAATTTTCCAGAGCCCACTGTGAAATGTTTGTTGATTACTTTGTAGATAAACTCACTCAGATTCACCACAACTTTGACACTGCACTTATTACATTAGGAGAACCAGACGTTATGGAAGCCCCGCCTTGTCTGATTTGATGGGATTAGTTTCAGTGGGTGTTGCTCGCCGATGCAGGGGATGACCGTGGGGCAGTTAGAGCTACCTCTTGTGAACTTGGCTGGTTAAAGCCAGCTGGGAGATGCTGGGGTCGTTGCTGCCTGTGGTGGTCTGTGCCTCCTTTCAGGAGGGCAGAGTGCCAAGCTGCCTTAAAGAGGCGGTGGTGCAGCCTCTGCTCAAAAAACAATTGCTTAACATTGACTTCCTTGCCAGCTATTGGCCTGTCTCTCACCTTCCCTTTTTAGGGAAGGTTATTGAACGGGTTGTGGCTCAGCAGCTATGGGGCATCTGCACCACGTTGGTTTTCTAGATCTCTTGCAGTCTGGCTTTCGTCTGGGTTATGGAACAGAGACTGCACTTGTGGCTTTAGTCAACGACCTCTGCTGTGAATTCGATCAGGGTCGCTTGACCCTGCTGATTCTGTTAGATCTGTCGGCTGCTTTTGATACTGTTGATCATGAGATGTTGGTGACTTGCTTGTGGGACTGAGTTGGAGTGGACGGGATTGTTCTTGAATGGTTCCACTCTTTCCTGATTAGAAGAACTCAGCGAGTGGTGCTTGGGGATTTTTTCTCATCGCGCCAGGACCTCTTGTGTGGAGTCCCACAAGATTCCATCTTGTTCCCTCTCCTGTTCAACGTGTATAAGCAGCCACTTGGTGAGGTTGTAGGGAGGCTTGGGATCTGGTGTCATCAATATGCTGATGACACCCAACTTTACCTCTCCTTTTCATCCGACCCAGACCTGGCAGTCTAGGTGCTTACTTGATGTTTGGCGGCCATGGGAGACTGGATGACGGCTAACTGACTGAGGAGCACAGCTGGGTGTGCTCCTCAATTCCCAGCTGCGCCTGGATGTCCAGGTGGAGGCTGTGGCGAGGAGTGCTTTTCACCAATTACATCTGGTGCGGCTGCTGCTGCCGTATGTCTCAGATTCTGACCTGGCCACTATCATCACCTTAAGACTGGACTGTTGTAATGTGCTCTACATGGGACTACCCATGGTGATGGTTTGGAGACTGCAGCTTGTGTAGAATGCAGCGGCTCGCCTCCTTACAGGGATGGGCCGCCAGGAGCATATTATACTAGTGCTTCATTCTCTGCATTGGCTGCCTATAGTCTTCCGGGGCCGATTCAGGGTGTTGGTACTTACCTATAAAGCCCTAAATGGCTTGGGCCCTACCTACCTGCGGGATCGCCTCACTGCCCGGGCTCCAGATCAACCCCTGCGGTCAACCAGGGTTGCCTTTCTCGAAGTCCCCGTGGTATCTCAGGGATCGACAATGGCCGCACCGAGACTGTGGAACTCCCTCCTGGCAGAGGCCCGGGTTGCCTCTGACTCTCCCCCCCCCTCACCTTTTGACAAAGGTATAAGATCTGTCTGTTCCATCAGGAGTTTGGCCAGGGAGATGGGTGATGGGTGTGGGGAGTGGGTTAAGGGGGTGGTTATTGGTGTTTTTAATCTCCAGTGTTTTACTGTGTTTTATGGTTTTACTGTTTATTTTATTTTATTTTTTATAAACTGTAAGCCACCCCGAGCTGCCTGTGGCAGGAGGATCGGGGTATTCAAATTTTAAAATAAATAAATAAATAAATATAAATATTAGATAAAATGACAAGAAAACAAGTATTAAGATCTTGTGTGTGCCGTGGCTGTGCTGTGGGTTAGATACTTGTCTTCCCCAGTTTGTGTCCCTCATAGGCCCTTTTCAAATGGGTGCAGGTGCGGGGGGAGATGGGTGTGCACCACAGTGCGGGGGTGGTGCGTGAGTGGTGGTTAGATGGGTGCACACCCATCTCTATCTATCCCCCACATACAAAGTAACCTCCATTTTCGCTGGTTGCTCCGTGTATGGGGAATAGGTGGAGATGGGTGTTACGTGCACAGTCCTGCACACCCATTGCAGTATTTACACAGGACCCCCCCAAACACAGACAGGCACCTACTTGTGCATTGCATGGGGCGTCTCATGCAAAAAGGGCCATAGATGGATATGGATTTGCTATGGGCAAATTGTTTGGGGCATGGTGAGTGTGTTATAAGTTGTTTCACTTTAAGCTGGTGTGACTTCCAAGGTCTTAGTTGTCACACCTAGGTAGGTGAGTGGATACTTTGGGTGTTTTTAAATGAGGCGGGCGGTTGGGGGGTCTGTGGTCAGTGCATGGAGAGGGTGAGTAGACGCAATGCATGGGGTTGTGCTTCAGATGAGCGACCCAATACACAGACACCCCATCCAGGCAATGCCCACCCCGTCCGCACACAGGGCACTTTGGATTTTCCTGGAGTGCCCCGTGCATGGACTGAGTGGGCAGTGTGTGGGTCACGGGAGTGGGTGTCTTGTGTAAAAACACCCTTTGTTACCAGCATGACATGGCAGGCAGTATGATGACTTGCAACCCATTTAGACTGTAGAGTGGACAAGCTGTAGATGTTTATATTAATTAGGAAGGAAGTGTGTTTTTTAAATCTCTACCTTTCTCTGTCCTGATTTCTAATGTACCAGTTAGTGTAGTTTTTAGGTGCCTGAGATCAAGAAGGCTTTTACACAGAGATTCATTCTTCCTACTAATATCCAATTCTCATTGGATTGCAGTGGTAACTGAGCTCATCTGCTCCATTTCCTGCTTCTTCCTGAGTCTGCATTAACCACATTTCTGTTCTCCAGATGCATGGGTTTTACACACTCAGAACTACATTATATACCATAACTTCCTAAAAGAAATAAGAATGTAGAGGCAGTTACTCACGAGTTAGAGGTACAGTGAATTTTCCCCACCATGCGCAGTGGGCCAAAATTAGAGCTGAAGCAAATTATGACACAAGAAAAATGTCAACAAATCAGTAACAAGTCAGTATACAGTGTACAGTAATGTACATAACCATATTGATGTGAGAATTTCAGGTATTCCAGCTCTTGTAATTTCATCAAGAATTATTGTGATTTTAGGGGCTTCTTAAAGGCTCATACGAATCTTAGTTTTAAAAAAATTAACTTTCAGTCTTGGTAGCTGTGGGGAAAAGCTTTAAGATGAGATTGTGTTGTGCCCTGAAGGCACAGAAATCAAAAGGCAATAAAAATTGTATTCCATTTTTAAAGCCACTGTGGTGGTTTCTGTCACTTGACTGATTAATATGACTGATTTATTTGATTAATTGATTTGATTTGATTAATTTGATGGATCAGTCAGTGAATATATCCATTAATTTTGGGAAATTATCCTGTAACCTTTCGGTTTGGTAACTGAATAGCGAAATAGAACAAGGGTAGAAAGACGGGGGAGTGGGAAGACACTGCAGAAGAAAATGGAAGAGCAGCGAGAAATAGCAAGAAAAGAAAAGGTAGCATGGAAAGATAGTGAGGTAAAGATAATTCATGAATATAATGGGGAAAATTCTGAGAGAGTCAAATCATCAGCTTTCTTTGACATCCATGAGAACTAAGGACATTGAACATCTGTAGAATATGGCTGAATAGGTTAAAAAAGAATTATTAATATGTGGACATTGGCTACTGGAAAGAGGATTCTTTTTGTTTGTTTGTGGTTTTTTTGTATTGTTTTTGTTTGGACAATTTCCTCTGTCTCTTGATATTTCAGTGGGGGAGGTGTACTATAGAATCTTTAGTTTGTTCAGATATTTATTCACTTACAAAACGGTTCACAACCTGGCTTCCCCTTACCTCTCAGCCCTAATCTCCTAACACACTCCTGCACATCCTCTCCACTCCTCCTCTATCCCCTCCCTCGCTCTCCCTTGTCTCTCCTGCTCCCCTAACCGTCTTCGTCCCGTCTCCCTTGCTGCCCCCCATGCCTGGAACTCCCTCCCTGCCCACATCCGCCTTGTCCCCTCCGCACCTTCAAATCCCTCCTCAAAACCCACCTCTTCCTTGCCGCATTTCCCGATGCCTGTTAGAACTTTCCTCTCAATATTTACTGTCTGCCCTCCCTGCAGACTCCTGCCTTACTGCAAGCAAGCCAAGCACGTGCACCTGAGACTTCGCATCCGCTTGAATGTTATTTATCCCTTGTCTCTCCCCTCTGTGTCTATTAGATTGTAAGCCGTAGGCAGGGACCGCATCTATCTTATTGTTCTGTAAAGCGCTAGATACTGGGGCTGGGAATACCGGTAAATCCGGAATCCGATAATGCCGGTACTGGGCATTATCGGATTCAACCCGGTAATCCGGTCCGGTTACCGGATTCCGGGTACCGGATTTTTTTACATTGCAGCCATTTAAATGAATGGCTGCAATGTAAGCAATGAAAGCCCCACCAAAAAGTAAAAAAAA
>QEPC01001599.1:1202484-1259457 GCA_003113815.1 Sphenodon punctatus
GGGTTCGGGGTGCAGTGTCACCAATATGCTGATGATACTCAGCTGTACCTCTCCTTTTTAACTGACCCAGACCCGGCTGTCTCGTTGCTATCCCAATGTTTGGAGGCCGTGGCAGCGTGGATGCGGCAGAGCAGACTGAAGCTCAACCCCGATAAGATGGAGGTGATGTTGGTGGGGAGAGCGAGGGAGGTAGTGGCCTCCCTGATTGGGGGAGTTCGCCCTCCTATAGCTCAGCAAGTCCGGAATCTGGGGGTGATATTGGACGTGGACCTGCGCCTGGAGCGGCAGGTGGAGGCAGTCGCTAAGGCTGCCTTCTGCCAGTTGTATCTGGTGCGTAGTCTGCGTCCATTCGTCTCCGGCCTGGACCTGGCCTCCCTCATCCATGCCTTCGTCACCTCAAGGCTGGACTACTGTAACGTGCTCTACGTGGGGCTTCCCTTGTTCCTGGTTCAGAGGCTGCAGCTAGTGCAGAATGCGGCGGCCCGTCTCCTTACAGGGACGGATCGTCGGGAGCACATTACACCTGTGCTCCAGACTCTGCACTGGCTGCAGATAGCGTGCCGAGCTAGGTTCAAAGTTTTAGTGTTGATCTATAAAGCCCTTCATAGTCTGGGCCCCTCGTACATCAGGGACCGCCTCGCCCTCCGCGCCCCAGAGCGGCTCCTGCGGTCGGCTGGAGGTTCCCTGCATAAAGCGGGGGGCCACATTGGAGAGGGCATTCTTGGTGGCTGGGCCGCGTCTTCGGAACTCCCTTCCGGAGGAAGCTCGCCTGGCCCCAAGCCTGTTGTCATTCCGGTGGTGGTGTAAGACCTGGCTGTTCGCCCAGGCCTTCGGGGTGGGGGGGAGGAGGCTGGGTTAGGGTTATGTTTTTCTTCCCTACCCTGCTTACTGTTTTAATTCCCTGGGCCCTGTTTTAAACATTTAAACTGTTGATTATTTTAAATTGTTTTATATTTGTTTTTATGTATTTTTATATTGTTGGAAGCCTCCCCGAGCTGTGTTCAGGAGGGACGGGGTAAAAATCGTAGAAATAAATATAAATAAATTTCATGTAAATTGGACAAAAACCAAAAAGGTTACAGTGATTTGAAAATTGGAGTAAATATCCTTTTACTTCCCGTTTACACATGCTTTTTTATTGGCTTCAAAGTGTACTTTTCAAACATTTGGATGACACATAGTGCTGTTAGAGAATTCAGGAGTGTGTTCTTGTGTGTTCCTTTTTTTAATTTTTAAAATCGATCTGGTAGTTTAAAAGTTGTAAATTTGTTTATTTCCCATATTAGTCTATGGGAGATTTCATAGCTTCAGACATGCTTATTACCATCAGCTGACCAGCAGAAGGATTGAGGCAGGAGCAGGGAAGATGGCACCTGATCCAGGAGTTTGAAAGGCAGGTTGTGCAGGGGGTGGGGATGGACTAGGAGGGTTTAACTTGAGAGTGGGGAGTGCTGGGAGCAGGTGGATCAATTTTTGGTACCGAAATTTGAGAGAGAAATTGAGATAAAGACACCCTGTTTGGAAGCACAGCTGGTGGATCTGATGCACCCAGATGCAAGGCAGATTGCAACAAAGAGCAAGTAGATTATGAAGATCTTGAAACACAGTTAAGACTAGCACCCTTGGGGCTTTACCAAAAATTCAAGGTTTGAATTTGTTTTGACCCCCGGAACCCCAGAAAACAGTATATGCAGACAAGAGTGAAGTGGCAGCCATTTTGAAAATTGGGGGGGGAATTACCCCCCCTCCCCAGGGTAAAAAAGACCACCATTTGATAGAGGAGACTCCCCTGGACCCTGAATGTACATTTTTTGCTGTGATTCAACACCTAGGGGGCAAAATCCTCAGTTTTCCAGCACCCAGAAAACGACCACCCACAGACAAACTGATAGTTGGGATAGGTAAAGGGGACACTCCAGATAAAGCACCAACAGGGAGTGTCTAGCCCCCCCCCAATTTTTTTTTTATTAGCGATTAATGTTGATGACATCACACCCTCAAAATGGTGGCGGGGGGGAGTGCTGTGCTGGATATCTTTGGGAGGGGCCAGAAACTACTGTCGGGGAAGCTACTATTAGGGTAGAGTGGATCTGGGGAATGTCTGAAGAGTGAGTTGTTACTTAGGGCAGTGTGAACAGGTATTGGGAGACTGGAGTTGTGTGTGTGAGGGTGTGTGGTGGGGGTACTGGGGAAGAGTAATGGGGTACAGTGGGACGTGTATCCAGAGGCTGGGGCAGTGTGATAGGGTGAGGAATGTGTTGGGGGAATGTGAAGTGGTAATAAGGCAGTGCTGGGGAAACATGAGGGGATACAGGGTAACCTGGGTAAGCAACTTGGTGGAGTGTGAGGGGAAAGGACAAATAGATTTTAGGAAGCAGATACAGAGGTTCCTGGACAGGAAGGTTAGTGGAAGGCAAAAGTTTTCCTGTAACTACAATTTGTCCTTCAGAATTAATAAATATGGAAGATGGAGTTTCATCGTCATTCTTTGCAAGTTCAATTGTTTAATTCTGTAAATTGTTAAATGTAAAGTTAATTGTAAATATTTTACAGGAAGTTGTTTAACTGAAACTCTTTTATTGTAAATTAATTAAAACTTTAATTATACTTTACTGTAAATGAAATCCTTTAATCCTTTTTTGTAAATAAAAATTTTTACTGTATTTTTTTGGGTACAATGTGGGTGCCTGGAGGATGAAGATATTGAAGATCAGAGAGGGGCTGCTGTATGTGCTGGGTGTGGGTGTGTGAGAGTGGGACTGATGTATGTGTGAGAAGTAGGGGTTTGAGAGAGAGGGGCTTCTGTAGGGGGGGGTTGGGGGATGAGAAAGAGGGGCTGCTGCATGCCTGGGGGGTGGGACTAAGAGGGACTGGTGTATGTGTGTGAGAGAGGGGCTGCTGTATGTGGGAGGTGGGGGGCTGAGAGAGGGGCTGCTATGGGTCTGCGGGTGAGAGAACGAGGGGCTGCTGTGTGTGTGTTGGGGAGGGCAGATTGAGGGGCTGCTGTTCGGGGAAGTGTCGGGGAGATGAGTGATTGCCTAGGCTCAGTCCAGAACATTGTCAGGATGGTCAGGAACTGGCAGAGGGGTGTGGGGTGGGTGCACACGGCTGGGACAGCAGGGACTGCAGGTCGGGATTGCAGAGCACTGACAGTGCTGTATACGGTAGGTGCACACAGATAGGGCACCCACCCAGACAGGAGCTACAGGTCAGGATTGCCACATTTCAGTACGGTGAGGTATTTTAGTATGGCTGTCCCCACCCCAGTGGTAGCTGCATTTCAGTACACGGTGAGGGATTTCAGTATATATGGCCACTCCCACCCCAGAGGCAGCCGCATTTCAGTACATGGTGAGTAATAATGGTAGTACAGGGGGAATTGGTGCATTTGCATTCTCAAAAAACCTTTGATTTTAAGAGAGAAGTTAAGACCCTTACAAAATCAGTTATGCTCCAGAAAGCATGGAAATTGTAAGTTAACGCTCCTGCCTTAACTTCTGTGCCCTATAAGCAGAAAAGATATTGTACAGTCTCTCATATTGTGCTTGCTTACGACTTAGTCCCCATGCACCCACACTTTGCCTTGGTCTTTCAGCTCCAATCCTCTTCCTCTGCAGGTTGCTGGCAACACAAGCTGGGGACAGGAGGGGGCAAGGGGGAAGGTTGCTGCCCCCTCACCACCTCTTTTCCCTATGTCCTTTAATTTGGTTTGGGGACAGTGGGACATCTGAGTACTTGGAGGGTGTATACGCGGGAAACAAGGTTGATTGATGCAGGATGTGTATACGCAGACAAGAGTGAAAGCAGTTGGGCAGTGAGAGAAGTGTTTTCATCAGGAGAGGGAAGCCAGGTATTGTGGGAGTATTTAAGGAGGACAACGCAGAGAAACGTATGATGGGTATGAATAGATGAGTCTGGGGAACAGGCAATGATGGGGGGAAGTGTATGTATTGGGAAAGGACAGAGAGGGGAGTATATTCGGGGAGAACTCCAGCTGCCCAACTCTCTAGACCTCACTCCCTTCACAGAGAACCGAAGATTTCTGGACAATACAATGAGCTGTATCTGTGATAAGGAACAGGAATAAGGGTGCATGTATGTGGAATGACAAAAAAGAAACTGGAGAGGAGGAGAAATAACGGGGGGGGGGAGGGGGAGGCTATAAGGAGTTGAACGACAGGGAGTGAGTTATGGGAACTGACTGAAATAAGAGGATTTCTCCCCTATCACTCTTTTGGAATCAG
This sequence comes from Sphenodon punctatus, assembly GCA_003113815.1. Taxonomy (NCBI): domain Eukaryota; kingdom Metazoa; phylum Chordata; class Lepidosauria; order Sphenodontia; family Sphenodontidae; genus Sphenodon; species Sphenodon punctatus. Next base: position 1,206,729 of record QEPC01001599.1, read on the forward strand.
TTATTTCACTCAGAATCTTGTCATTCTACCTGTTTGTCATGGCGTTCCTCCTGTCATTCTTCCCAGTTCCTTGCTCCTGCACCCTAACCCTGTTCCTCCCAGTTATTCCTCCTATTCTACACTCTCTACCTCGTGCCTTTCTCCTTATCCCACAACCTTTTCCACCCCCCACTCCAAAAGATGTCGCTCCATTGTATTCTTTCACAGCCAGTTAATGGGATCTGCAAATGACACTAGGGCTTATTTAAAAATTCACATTGCTGTTGCCTCCATTCCTTCCAATGAGCATTCCATTTTATTACACTGCTTTTAAACGAGGGCGCGCTGAAGCGCCTCCCAAACGCCGCATTAAAGCAAAGCCGCCGGAAGTGACGTTCTCCCCATTGCCGGCGGCGGCTGGAGACATGGGGCTTTGCAGCGGCGTGTTCTTAAGACTTCAATTATTAGGCTTAAGAACGCGCCGCTCCAAAGCCCCGTGTCTCCAGCCGCCGCCGCCGCTGGCAACGGGGAGAACGCCACTTCCGGCGGCTTTACTTTAATGCGGCGTTTGGGAGGCGCTTCAGCGCGCCCTCGTTTAAAAGCAGCCTCAGTTTCAGTATACACCCAGCTTTAAATTCTTATTGAACATTTATATAGCACTGGCCCCAGCTTCACTGTTGCCCCAAACCTGCAGAGGAAGAGGATTGTGGTGAAAGACCAATTCAAAGTGTGGATGCATGAAGTCTAAGTGTGAAAACAGACATGACGCTAACCACCCTTTAACCACCCTTGGTGGTCATTTATGCATGTTTCAGGGCTGCATAGGGCACCAATACAGCCCTGCAACATGCATAAATAACCACCAAGGGTGGTTAAAAGGTGGTTAGCGTCATGTCTGTTTTCACCCTAAGTTGTAAGCAAGCACAATATGAGATATTATACAACGTTATTACTGCTTACATGGTACAGAAATTAAGGCGGGAGCCTTAACTTACAATTTCCATGCTTTTTAGAGCATGGTTGAATTTGGAAGGGCCTTAACCTCTCTCTTAAACCAAAGGTTTTTTGAGTATAGAATTTATGTATTTGGTTTTTTTATTTTTTCATTGATTTATTTATTCCAATTTTTACCCCACCCTTCCCAAATAGGCTCGGAGTGGCTTTCAAATGATAAAAACATTCTAAACAGCATTGAAAAATTCCCCTAGCTCTACCCACCAACCTTTCCCTTAACCTGTCCACCCAGCCCCACTCAACCCTAGGTCTAGCCCTGCCTGCCAAATGTGTGGTCAAAGAAAAAGATCATACATTTCTTCCAGAAGACAAGCAAGCTCAGGCTTAGGCAGATCTCCAAGGGAAGGGAGTTCCATAATTGTGAAGCAGCCACCGAAAATATCTCTCTGCGTGTCCTTGTTGTGAAAACATCATGGGCAGGTGGTACCCACAAGAGGACGTTCCCGGCTGACTTCAGAGGCCATGATGGAATATAAGGGAAGAAGCGGTCTTTCACGTATCTGGGGCTCAAGCCGTTTAGGGCTTTATAGGTCAGAACCAGCACCTTGAATTGTGCCTGGAAAGCTATTGGCAGCCAGTGCCTACTCTGGAGCACTGGTGTAATATGCTCCCAATGACTCACCCCCAATGGAAGACTAACCACCATGTTCTGCACTAGCTGCAGTTTCCAAACAGTCATCAAGAGCAGCCCCACGTAGAGTGCATTACAGTGGTCTAACCTCGAGGTTACGAAAGCATGGATATGATGGTTGCCAAATCTGAATGTGATAAAAAAGGTTGCAGCCTTCTCACCAGATGAAGTTGGTGAAAAGTGTTCCTTGGTTACTGCCATAACCTTGCAATCTAGGGCAGCAGTGGATCCAACAGCATCTCAAGGCTGTGAACTTGAGTGACCAAAGGAGGTCAGACCCCATTAATAACAGGTGTTCCTGTATCCCCCTGGTCACAAGGCCGGCCAACCAACCAGCCTCACCGTGGTCTTGTCTGGATTCAGCTTCAATTGACTTGTCCACATCCAGTCGCCAACAGAAGCCAGGCACTGAGTAAGCACCAAGACTGCAGCACCTGGGTCATATGAAAAAGGGAGATAGAATTGTGTGTTATCAGGATACTGATGGCACTTCACTCCAAAACTCCAAAAATATCTCTCAGGGGCCTCAGATACACATTGTACAGGAGTAGAGACAAGTTGGAATCCTGAGGGACGCCATGAGGGAGCTCCCGTGGGAACTGAGCCACCGCCTATCGCCACCCTCTGGGTTTCCCAGCCAGGAATGAGCGGAACTACTCAAGAGCAGTCCCCCAAACTCTACCAGGTCATGCATCCATATCAACAGCACCCCATGATCAACTGTATCGAAGGCAGCCGAAAGATCTAACAAGATCGACAAAGTATAATAACCCGTGTCTATTTCAGCGTGGAGTTTGTCAACCAAGGCCACAAGTGCAGTCTCAGTGCCATGTCCAGGACAAGGTACTGACTGACACGAGTCCAGGAATCCAGGAGCATTGAGATGCATCTGAAACTGTGAGGCAACCGCCCATTCATTAAGCTTCCCTAAAAAGGGAAGACTAGAGACTGGATGATAGCTGGCAGGGGAGTCAACATCAAGAAATGGTTTCTTGAGCAGTGGTCAGATGACCGCAGTTTTGAGTAGGGTTGAAACTCTATATTTTATTAATTCTTGCCAAGAATCAAATTTCTCGACCAGAATCGAGAGAAAGCAAAAATCCAGGCAATCAAAAATCTCGACATTGTCTTGTCAAGATTTTTTTTTTATTAAAAAAATTCAATAAACCCTACTGTGCATACACAAAATGGCTGCTGAGGCCGTTCTTCGAATGTGTGGCCCAAGCTGCTATTAGCAGGAGGGGTGTGTGTGTGTAAAGCTTTATACAACAAATAAATAAATATAAATACATTTTCCAGAATGGCATGGGCAGAATTGGTGCCATTTTGGAAAAGGGCAGCCAGTCTGCATATGTGCAGAACAGCTTCCCTTTTCCAAAATGGTATGGGCGCTGCCTGTATCATTTTGGAAAAGGGCTGCACATGTGCAGAATGGTTCCCGGAGGCCATTTGTGCATGTGTAGTAAAAATAATTTTAGCAAGATTCTCAAAACCCTTAGTAAGACCATCCCAAGATCTAACTAGGGTTTCTTGAGTTTCACGAGATTCTTGCAAGAATCAAATGGATTCTTGTTTCAGCCCTAGTTTTGTGGCCATCGGACACCCTGCCCTACCAAAGGGAGGCACTGACAACCTAAGACAGCAACAGTCCCAGTGTCTCCCAGGTGGCTTTTACCAGCCAGGATGGGCATGGATCTAGTTCATAACTGGTCTCCCACACAATTCCAAGCACAGCTTCTGCATCAGTGGGCAAGACTAACTGAAGCTGATCCAAGCAAATCGGACAAGACCAAACCTCCCTAGCCCTGAACTCTAACTCTGCACCCAAACTGACAGCTCCCAAGTTGCGCCAAACATGAGTGACTTTATCTGCAGAGTAGGTGGCAAACTCATCCCAGCGGGCAGCTAAAGACTCTAGTTCCAGAGGGAGACACCTGGAATTTAATAAGCTATCCACCACGTGGCAGCTGCGAAGAAAGCTTTCTTCGCTGCTTCCACAGCTATTGCATAGTCTTTCAAAAACAATCCATGCTGCAGTTGGTTGTCGTTGTGAGTTGAGCACCGCGTGCAGTCTAACTGCCTACCCTCTTACCGATTTATTTATTTTACTATTTTTCTACTTCACCCCCTCCTGCTCATAGAGCAGTTTGGGGCAGCTTACAAAATGCATAAAATAATAAAAACACACATAAAATATCATTAAAAGCATTAAAATGATAAAAAGAACTAAAAGGGCAGAATTCTCCCTCCCCTCCCCTCCCCAGCCCACCCCACCCTACTTGTCTCTCTCTCCAAAGGCCCGACGGAACAGCCAGGTCTTACGCCATCTACGAAAAGAGGGGAGGTCTGGGGCCAGGCGGGCCTCCATCAGGAGGGAGTTCCACAGCCTGTGAGCAGCCATTAAGAATGCCCTCCCCATCGTCGCCACTCGGGCAGCCCGGGGGACTCAAGTCGGGTGTCCCTGGCCGACCGCAGGGGCTGCAATGCAATCTAGGGCCTGAGGCGGTCCTGCAGGTAAGCTGGGCCCAGGCCGTTTAGAGCTTTATAGGTCATTACCAGCACCCTGAATTGGGCCCGGAAGATAATAGGCAGTCAGTGCAGAGAACGGAGCACCGGTGTAATGTGCTAGTGACGACCCGTCCCCATTAAGGGACGGGTCCGCATTCTCCACCAGCTGCAACCTCTGGACCGTCCCTGAGGGCAGCCCCATGTAGAGTGCATTACAGTAGTCTAGTCTAGAGGTGATAAATGCATGGATGATGGTGGCCATATCCGACTCCGAAACATATGGCCGCAGTTGTCATACCAGATTTAATTGGCGAAATGCTTCCCCTGCCATGGCCTTCACCTGGAGATCCAGGCGGAGCTGTGTGAGTTGAGGAGCACCCCCAGACTATGGATCTGTGTGGCCATAGGGGGCAGACCCCATCAATGATGGGGGCCACCCCCCAGCCCTACCCACCAACATCACCTCCGTCTTGTTGGGGTTCAACTTCCGACGGCTCGTCCTCATCCAGTTCCCCACAGCTGCCAAGCACTGGGTGAGCACCGAGACTGCCAGGTCTGAGTCTGCAGAAAAAGAGAGGTAGAGTTGTGTGTCATCGGTGTACTGATGACAGCGCACGCCGAATCCTCTCACAACCTCACCCAAAGGCTGCATATACACATTGAACAGGAGGAGGGACAGAATAGAACCCTGCGGGACTCCATATGTCAGGTCCCAGGGAGATGAAATACATTCCCCGAGAACCACACGCTGAGTTCTCCCAGCCAGGAACAAGCGAAACCATTCAAGAACAATTCCGCCCACCCTGGCCTGGTCCCGCAGCCAAGCCACCAACATCTCATGTTCAATGGTATCAAATGCAGCCGACAGATTTAACAGAATTAAAACAAAAGATCTGTCCCAGTCTAATTCACGGTGCAGGTCGTCAACCAAAGCCACAAGCGCAGTCTCTGTGCCAAACCCAGGGTGAAAACCAGACTGCGAGAGATCAAGAAAACTGACCAGATCTAGATTCCCCTGAAGCTGCCAAGCCACCACACGTTCAATAACCTTCCCTAAAAAGGGAAGTTTAGAGACTGGCCGATAGCTGGCTGGGGAGTCAATGTCAAGAGATGGTTTCTTGAGCAGGGGCCTCACCACCGCCTCTTTGAGGCGGCTCGGCACTCTGCCCTCCCTAAGGGAGGCATTGACAACCCCCGCCAGCCACGGCCCTAACGTCTCCTGGCAGGCCTTGACTAGCCAGGACGGGCACAGATCTAATTCACAACAGGTGACCCTTACAGCCCCAAGAACATCTGCCGCATCAGCGGGCAACACCCACTGAAATTGATCCCATGAAATCGGACAAAGCGGGTCCTCCACCCCCTCAGGTTCACCTACTGTTATAAGTGCCGCATCGAAGTTGCGGTGAATCTGAGAGGTTTTATCCATAAAAAGTCAACAAACATCTCACAGCGGGTACTGGAAGATTCCAGTTCCAGGCGGAGAGAGGCTGGACTGACCAGCTGCTGCACCACCTGGAAAAGCTCAGCTGGACATGACTTTATGGATGATATGAGGGCAGCAAAGAACCCGGTTTCCCCTCCCCCCTCCAGGCTGTGCGAGTGGAAGGGATGCTGGGCCTCACCTCCCCCCCCCCCCNGCTCCGGTGGCACTCCGGAGCGCTTCAGGCCTCTTCTAGGCCTTCCGGGAACTGAAGGAGGGCTTCCGGTCCCTTCCTTTCGCTGATGAAGGGCCGGAAGCCCTCCTTCAGTTCCCGGAAGGCCTGGAAGGTCTGAAGCACTCCAGAGTGCTGCTGGAGCTGGACCTGCAGGCAGCTGCTGCTGGATCTGGGGCCAGAGCCCCGGCACCACCAGGTTAATTGATCCCTGGGGTGGGGTTTTTAATTATTATTTTTTTACCAGGCTGGGCAGTGTGGCGGGGAGGTGAGCCCCGGTGCCCCTTCCACCTGCGCAGCCTGGAGGGGGGAGGGAAACCCGGGTTCCACACCGTCCCCCCCCAAATGGGTTTGGTGAAACTGAACAGGTTCGGGCTAAACAGCCTGAATCGAACGGGCCGAACACTGACACACACACCCCCAGTGTTCGCACATACAGATAGTGGAATCTTGTTTTTACGCCAGTGGATATGCTATACTTCCACTTACATTGGAATCAGTCCCATGCCCCGTGTTCACCATGTGCAGCTGCGCACATGCACATGCGCACAAGCCATGTGCATTTCCATAGAAAACACATTGTGCCACATGCGACCCACAAAGGATCCATGCGTGTCCTGTGCAGATCCCATGCGGATCCCGCTTGGGATTGCTGCTATTGGCTTGTATTATCTCGAGTGACTTCAGTGGAGTTTCTCCTGATCTACTCTCCAGTACAGAGAAGTAACAACAGTTCAAAGTGAAGTGGGGCCAGCTCTGTCCCCAACACCTCAGACATCCTGTCCTCCCAAAATTAAGGAGGGGACTGACCTCTACACCATAGACTTTGGGGGACTAGTGCCCTCCATCTTCCTCCCTTTTTACACTCCTGCTGCTCTGAAAGTAGAATCAAGACGAGTAGTTACTGAAGTGACGTGAAAGCTCCTGGAAAGCTCTTGGAAGATAAAAAATGTATGTATGTAGAGGGAGGGGAGCAAAGAATGGAAAGATTTGGTTGGCTCTTTCAGTCTGAATTTTGAGACTATAAGTAGAGGCCTTTAAAATAATTCTAGTTAGTACTGGAGAAAGTCAGCTGCAGTGCAGGGAAATAGCTCAGCTCCCAGTGTAAGAAGAAGAAAAAAGTATGATTGGAAGTTTATTGAAAATCTGGCAATGGATACCAATAGGATAAACGTTTAGAAAATCCCTAAATTGGGGTTCCAGTTGAGTTATGCACCATTTTTATCAGTGCAGGGTGTTTTGAGAGCAGGCATATCAACATTGACAGTCAGAGCAAAATTCTGGTCTAAACTTAAGAACCAGAAAAGCAGGAGTAACAGCCAGTCCAGAACTTAGCCTCCAGAAGGGTTCATAATTCAACAGCAGGACCCAAGTTTTATGAGGGTGAAAACAGACATGATGCTAACTCCACTGTAACACCTTTTAAACATCTCTTATGCGTGTTACAGGGCTGTATTGGTGACCTATGCAACCCTGTAACATGAATAAGAAATGTTAAAGCGGTGTTAAAGTGGAGTTAGCATCATGTCTGTTTTCACCCTAAGACTCAGGGTATTTTCAAATGTAATGGCTCCGTGAGCCGCTACACTTAAACACAGGTCACCCCGGGTAGGGGTCTGCCTGGCCACTGAATGAACGTTCCTGTGGCCAGTTCTGGGGAGAGGGCGGGGGATGTGCGGACATGGGTCTGCACAGTCCCACACGCCTCAACGTGGCCCCGCCTCCTTCCTGAGTGGTGGGTGCAGCGGCCTATAAGGTCACCACACCTGCCTGGAGCTGCTCCTGCCACTTGCTGGGCCATCAGATGTGATGGCCCGCTCTACCATGGTCTGGGGAATGCTTACCCCAGACTGTGGCAGGGGTTAACATGGGATTTGCGCTGGCCGGGAGCCCAGCTCACATCCCATGCTAGCCCTGCCATGGTCCAGGGTTACTTCTGCTCCTGTCCATGGTTAACATCTGGTGGTGCGGGAGTAGACGTGATGTCATGTCTGAAAATACCCTTAGTACAAAGACGAAAGAAATGGAGGAAAAGAAGGATTGCCCTTAGCTTTCATGTTGAAATGATTACTGTGCCCTTTCTATTCAGTACATTGGAGAAACGGAATAAAAATTAAACCCAAAGGCCAAATTTTCTTCCACTGAAATGTAAAACAAAGGGGAATGTAAAGATTTTTAGAAAGTAAAGAAAAAAGTGCACCATCATATTTTAAGGAGGAAAGTAAATGTTTGAAGTGCTTTCTGAGTCTAGAAACAAAGTATAAAGAGAAGAAAACTTCACTTCTACAACTCCAAGGAAACTTCCAGAAACACATAATTAACATGACAGTTAAAGCAGATGGCAAAATATGCTTGCTTCTCTTCATATCAGCCCACTCTAATGCAGTTTGTTTTTTGACTAATTAAAAATGTACACATACACAAATATTTCTGTAGTATACTACATTTATTTTACAGCATTGCCATACTAATGCTTTACTTATGGCTGAAGAGACACCCTCATTGAAAGTATCTGTGCTATGCAAATTGTGTAAACCTAGGCATTGGATAAGATATTAGGGCACAGTCCTGAAACTGCTTACTTGTGAGTTCACTGGATGACTTAATTGGGACCACTTGTAAGAAAGAAATTTTGAGAGACCAGGCTCAGACTTTTCTGCATGCTTTAAAAGAGAAATAGATGGAGACAATGTAGTTCAGAAGTTATCTTTTGTTGAGAGTATGCAAGCTTTTAGACTACAGGTGCAGTGTCTCAGACTAGTAACAAGCCAGAACAATGAGCTTAACAATTGCAAAACAATATATACCCATTTTTATCCTGTTGGTATTCCCCCCCCCCCCCCCCCNCCACACACAATCACTGTAAACTGCCCTGAGCTGCCTTTGGTGGAAAGGACAGGGTAAGAAATTTAAATAAATAAATAAATAAATAAATAAATAAATATCAGTCTTGCAGTTGTTCAGCTCATAGACTCTTTTAACACGGACAGAGGTGGGTGCGGGGATGGGTGTTTTGGCGCAGTGAGGGGAGGTATGTGTGTATCCCTTTACATGGACACACGCCCACCTCCACCCACGGAGCCTCCTCTGGTTTTCCGGAGAGTTCCATGGGTGGAGGTGGGTGGAGATGGGTGGGTGATGGGTGGAGGTGGGTGTTGCGCAGGAGTGTACACGGAGCCCCACCCATCCCATTCGGCATTCACACAGATGAACACCGAGCTGACACACATCCCCCTGCCCCCCGCTGACTGTTTACACGGACGGCCCCCCTCCGCACATCCGCCTGAACACTGAGTGGGAGGAGGGTGTCCGTGTAAAAACGGCCATAGTTATGGCTTGTTACCAGGCTGAAGAAAGGCCCGGTATGACTCAAAAGGTTGTATACCCGTACCAACAGAAGGTGGTCCAATAAAAACTGGGCTCAACCCGCAAACCCTGCACATCATGCAGACAGGTGGCCTGCACCTGTGCGATTGGGACTATGACCTGTGCGCAAACCGTGCATAAGCTACGTGTGTGCAAGTTGAGCACACATAAGCTGCACTTGCAGAATTTTGGGATCGAGCCCATCATCTGAACTACTTTGTCTCCATCTATTGATTTTGGGATCAACATGACAACCACATTCCCCCTCTTAAATGAGAAAGTAACAGCTAGGTTTATCAGACTATGGAGAATATGTTATTTTTTATTAAAAAGGCACATTTCAGACAAATATCATTGCTGTAAAATTTCTGTAAATTACATTTACAGGAGATTTTACAGGATTGATTTTATTTGAAGAAAATGTTGTAAAATGTATTGAAAAATATTTTAAATCTCTCAAGATTTTAAAAGCATATAGGTTCTTATACTAACCACCACTTTTTTCACCTTAGAACAATAACCTTCTTCCCTGCACAATATGTTTCCAGCACACAATAGTCCATGCTAGGAGGCTTAAAAATACATAGCTCTAAAATTCGCTTTACTGCATCTCATTTTGATGAAATGGAGAAATTGTTCAAGAACAGGTTTAATATTTCCAAAACTGGGGTTTGATAGTCCAAAATTGGTGTGGTCAAGAGTTATGCAATCTGTTATGCAAAAAAAATAAAATCTGTTATGCAAAAAAAAGCTTCTGTTAAAGCTTCTGGGAGGATCCTGTACACCAGTGTAATCAAAACGTTAGACATTTTGGATGTCAGATATTGCTAATGTTTTACATGATCATTCCTTGGGTCTTGTATATTATTTATCAAGTTGACTGTGAAGTTTCATATTTTAGGATGTACCATCCTAAAATGGTACACCATATTTTAGGAAGGAATATGCTGATATTGCATGATTTATATCAGGAGTTCTTAAACCTTGTCATAGTGAGCTTCTCTAAGTTGAGAATGAAAACTATGCCTCTGCATAGTTTACTAAGGGCATTTTTAGGAGAGCACCAAATATCACGGATTAGTGCTTATCACGCATTGAAACCGTTCTTCTTTTAATCCGGATTAAATGTTTAGACCTGTGTGTTATCGCGGATTTAGAATTAATCCCCATTTAAAGTAAACCGCTTTTAATGTTTTCACAGGCAAAAATGCAGATTAAAGCACTATTTAAATCCACATTAACTGTTTAAACATTAAAAACACATTTTAATCCATGAGTTTGTGAAACTGCTTTCATAAAACCCCAATGAAACCGATTTTATATCTTGAGAATTCCACTTTAAATGTGTATTAGATTTCTCTAATCCGCATTAGTTGTCTCATCTAAAAACACTCTGAACCATTATAAAGAACTCAAAATCTACGTTTTCCAAGAATACCAGTAATATATCCAGAGGGCTGTGAACAGTGTAGTTTTAATAAGAGTAGGAATGTCAATCAAAAGTATTAATTTTATTTCAGAAAGAGAGAGAAGACCGGCAGGTCAGCCCACCTACCTACAGGTAAGTAGGTAGGTGGACAGAGAGAGATGGAGATAGGGAGGGCTGGGTAGGTGAGAAAGATAGAGGGTGATTTTAGACGATACGGGTCTCCCTTTTACCACAGTCCGGGATCCGTTTTGGATCCCGGTGTGGAATCAGGCTGTCCGTCCTTTAGACGTCCCGGCCTGATTCCGCTCGGGGATCAGGGAGGGAGCAGGGCTGTGCGGTGCGACGTGCGGCCCTCCAGGAGACAGAGAGGCGCAGCGGCCAATTTGGCCGCTGCGCCTGATCCCGCAGCGTGGTCTGGGCCATGAGCAACGCTGGCGTCGGATTCGATCTGACTCCGACCGTCTTCTCCATAGGGCCCATTTGCGGTCCTATGTTGAGGCTGTGAGGATGGCAAGGAAGGAGTTCCTTGCTATCCTCATGGCGTCTGTGAAGTCACGCCCGGCGGAGCTGTTTCGGGAGGTGTGGGGGCTGGTTAGTCCGGCCTCCCTCCGCCTGGATGGGGATTTGTCCCAAGCCTGCTGTGAGGAGTTTGTCAACTACTTCGCAGACAAGATTGCTCGGATTCAGACCGACTTTGCTGTTGGATTAGGGGCAGTAGGGGAAGAACGCGAGGGGACGGAAGTCCCGTCTGGTCCATCTTTGTAGGGGGAGTTTCAGGAAGTGACGCCGGCCGATGTGGCGGATGTCTTGGGGTCTGTGAGGGCCACTTGTTGCAAACTTGATCCATGCCCGTCCTGGCTGGTGAAAGCCTCCAGGGAGACGTTGGGGATGGTGCTGGCGAGGGTAGTGAACGCGTCCTTGCAGCAGGGAAGGTTGTCGCCTTGCCTCAAGGAGGCTGTGGTGCGCCCCCTGCTGAAGAAACCATCTTTGGACGTGGATGCGCTCGCCAGTTACCGACCTGTCTCTAACCTTCCCTTTTAGGGAAGGTTATTGAGCGGGTGGTGGCACTCCAGCTCCAGGTGCATCTGGAAAGCATTGGTTTCCTGGACCCTTTTCAATCTGGGTTCTGCCCTGGCTATGGCACTGAGACGGCGTTGGTGGCCTTGGTCGACGACCTCCACCGGGGGATTGATGCAGGATGTTCAACATTTCTCATCCTACTAGATCTCTCGGCCGCTTTTGGTACCGTGGACCATGGGCTGCTGTTGAGGCGGCTGCGTGACCTGGGGGTCTGGACGGGACTGTTCTTGAATGGTTCCGTTCATTCCTCTCGGGGAGGAGCCAGCGGGTGGTGTTGGGGGAGGAAACATCGAGCCCCCGCGCCTTACCGTGTGGCGTTCCGCAGGGATCGATCTTGTCTCCATTATTATTTAACGTCTATATGCAGCCCTTGGGGGAGGTCGTGAGAGGGTTCGGGGTGCGATGTCACCAATATGCTGATGATACTCAGCTGTACCTCTCTTTTTCAACTGACCCAGACCCTGCTGTCTCGTTGCTATCCCAGTGTTTGGAGGCCGTGGCGGAATGGATGCGGCAGAGCAGACTGAAGCTCAACCCCGATAAGACGGAGGTGATGTTGGTGGGGAGAGCGAGGGAGGTAGTGGCCCCCCTGATTGGGGGAGTTTGCCCTCCTATAGCTCAGCAGGTCCGGAGTCTGGGGGTGATATTGGACGCGGACCTGCGCCTGGAGTGGCAAATGGAGGCAGTCGCTAAGGCTGCCTTCCGCCAGTTGTATCTGGTGCGTAGGCTGTGTCCGTTCATCTCCGGCCTGGACCTGGCCTCCCCCATCCATGCCTTCGTCACTTCGAGGCTGGACTACTGCAACGCGCTCTATGTGGGGCTTCCCTTGTTCCTGGTTCGGAGGCTGCAGCTAGTGCAGAATGCGGCGGCCCGTCTCCTTACGGGGATGGGTCGTCAGGAGCACATTACACCTGTGCTCCGGACTCTGCGCTGGTTGCCAATAGCGTGCCGAGCTAGGTTCAAGGTTCTGGTGTTGATCTATAAGGCTCTTCATGGTCTGGGCCCCTCGTAACTCAGGGACCACCTCGCCCTCCGCACCCCAGAGCGGTTCCTGCGGTCGGCCGGGGTTGCCTTCCTGGAGGTTCCCCGCGTAAAGCAGTGGGCCACAATGGAGAGGGCATTCTCGGTGGCCGCGCCGTGCCTTTGGAACTCCCTTCCGGAGGAAGCTCGCCTGGCCCCCAAGCCTGTTGTCATTCTGGTGGTGTTGCAAAACCTGACTGTTCGCCCAGGTCTTTGGGGTGGGGGGGGAGGGTGGGTTAGGGTTATGTTCTTTTTTCTCCCCTATCCTGTTTACTGTTTTAATTCCCGGGGTCCTGTTTTAAACATTTAACTTATTGATTATTTTAAATTGTTTTATACTTATTTTTATGTATTTTAAATTGTTGTAAGCTGCCCCGAGCTGTTTTCAGGAGGGGGCGGGGTATAAATTGTAGAAATAAATCAATAAATCAATAAATGATCCAGGCTGGCGGAGGTAACAGACGTTACGTTCCGCCGATCCCGGATCGTTGTTGCGCTGACCACGATTCTGGAGGTGAGGCCAGCCTCACCTCTGGAATCGTGGTTAATCTCATTTCCATCGGAGGTTCACTGGAGTAAACAACTGGCGGGAACCCCATTAGATGTTATGGGCCTATCCTCCACCACAGGGGATCGACTGTCGTTAGAGGCAGGCTGTATCGTCTAAAATCACCCAGAGAGAGGGAGAGGCAAGGGGTAGGAAGAATGGGATTGTGAGGGGGAGAGCAAGTGAGCAAAGGGGCAGGTGACGACAGAGGGATGGGCAGGCGGAACTGGTTTAAACTTTATATTAACCAGTTTCTTTATGTCATTTGGCTGTAAAAACATGAAATAAACTAGTCTTAAGTGAAATAAAAAAACAAACCATGAAATAAAAAATTTAAGAGGTTCTGACGAGATCAAATTGTTTCTTGTCTTTTTTACCTTGCTTTGATACTAAACAGCCCCGAAGTGAAGCAATAAATAAATATATGCCTGTTGTTTAAAATTTATTCATGGTGCTTAATTATTCCCCTCTTCTGAAATATAGGGTGCAGCCAAACAAGATGCTTTGGCCGTGATTTCCCATCTTGGGCAGCCGTAACCCATTCTGGGTGGGCAGCTGAACCATGTGATGCAGTGTATTGTGTGACTGGTTGCTACCAGATGTTCCCCCCTACCACTTGGTAGGGCAAGTAGCTGGCTGCTATGTGATGAGTCCTCAGAAAAAGACCTAAGACAAGTCGTGTAGCATCCTTACCCCAAATGGCATAAGGCTGTCCAAGGCATGGTAGCCTGTGTGCTGGGGCCCCCTCTGCCCCACCGCATGGCGAGCTCTGTGGCAGGGCTTTGAGCAGAGGGTGCTGTTGCCCATTGCGCACCGCCACGTCACTGCGGGGGGTTGGATTTTGGTTGGGCTGGGGGAGAGAGGCAGGACACTTGCCCGCCACAGGCTCATGAGGGCCTGTTCCCTACCGCAGCTTGTGCGGCTTCTTGCACCCATTGTCTGCTTAAATTTTAAATTACACACCAGAGGAAGGACCCTGTGTGGTCCGAAATCTTGCATACCCTCGTAGATAGAAGCTGGTCCAACAAAAGATACCATCTGAACTATTTTGTTGTCTTCTATAACATTTTCAGAAGTAGCAATGTATTAGATATGTACTGCATCCACTGAAAATTCTACCACTGACTTCAGTTTGTGGTATTAACCCTACTTCTCTAAAGACTTAAAAAACATATGTAACCTAATTAAAGTCAACATGTAAACCGCTTTATAGGAATAGGGCTGAAAAGTGCAGCACCTCATAATCCTATTCGACTTTATCATTTCTGTTATTGTATGCTTTATTTTTAGTGAACATTTTTTATGCTTTAGTGAGGGCTCACAGGGGGGTATTCTCAGTGGCTGCACCAATGCTGTAGAACTCCCTTCCCCCAGAGGTTCATTTGAGCCCGACCATCTTTCAGAGGCAGTGTAAGACCTTTTTATTTATTAGGGCATTTGGCAGGCAGGGGTAGGGAATTGGGGGGATGAGGGTTTTCTGGGGTTGGGGAGGGATGAGGGGAAAGGTTGGAGGCTTATGTTTTTATGCTGTTTTATGTATTGTTTTTAATAGTCTTGTAAGTCGCCCTGAGCCATTTGGGAAGGGTGGGGTAAAAATAAATAAATAAAATAAATATTTCAGAGGTAGTGTTGAACATTAGAATTTGTTGTACATATGAATTCTTCACACCACTCCAAACTCTCCACCCTGTGACTAGGGGTGAAAACAGACATGACGCTAACCACCCTTGGTGGTCATTTATGCATGTTGCAGGGCTGCATAGGGCACCAATACAGCCCTGCAACGCCCCCGTCGCCAACAAAATGGCGGCGACGGGCATTTTGTCGAGCCCCCCCCCCTTCTTCTGTAAAGAGCGCGGTTTGTTACTTGCCTGCATGGTCGTTTGAGAGAGCCCTGTTAGAAGGGCTCTCTCTGATTGGTGTTGCTTCGGCAATCAGCCTGAGGCGCAAGCGCATTGCGCAGCGCGGGGTGTGGGGCTCCTCCCCTTTAGAAGGGAGGATCCCCTGAGCCGCGTGAGAGCGGCATTGCGGTCGGGGAGGCGACGAAAGCAGCCACACCCACCCACCCGCGAGCACTGTGGTTTTCGAACGGTTGCCTTTAGAGGGGCCAAGGAGGAATTTTGGTGAGCAGCCTTTTTGAGAAGGGTCATCTTTCGCCTCCTTGACAGTGTAAGCATAGGTATAAATAGGTTGCTATTTTAAGATTGGCATTTATTTGGATATTATATTGGCATTATCAAATAGTTTAAAAGACAAATACATTGGTAAGTTCATTTCAATATGGCAATATAATTGGCAATGGTTTTATGTTAAGAAAGTATTTAATGTCGCACTCTGCGGGGGTCCAGCACGCTAGGTTAGGATAAATAGGTTAAGGATAGTTAAAAGAGTCATCTCATTAAGAGATGGGGTCGTGATACCGTGTGTAATGCAGGGCACAGCATGCACACGGGTCGTAACCCTGGAAGGGGGTGCAGAGCAGGATGAGTAGGGGCGTGCACAGCCTCCGATCCTGCCCAGCACTTACTGACTTACTCATGCCCGCAGCGGGCACGCCCCCCTTTGGCCATGGCCCCGAGGCTGTCAAAGGAGGGGATGGTTTTTTCCTGTTTAAAGTACTGCTAATGGAAGGCGCTTCCGAGCAGTACTCAGTTATAGTTAATAAGGATGGTTCGCTAGCATGCTGGACCCATGTTTGCTATGCAAAGCCCCACCGGCCTTACGGTTGATTACCGATTGATTAAAGAGTGCGGCCATGCTGTTTAACCAATATTATGTCTCTGCGTCTCTTTGGGGGGTGCGCCGACAAATGCATAAATAACCACCAAGGGTGGTTAAAGGGTGGTTAGTGTCATGTCTGTTTTCACCCCTAGGATTCTTCACTGTTTAGTGATTAATTGTGGAGACAAGACAGAAACAGTATAAAAATCCCCATACAGTATCTTTTAGAGGAATGGCCTGACCTTTGATTTAACTGCCCTGAAAATTACTTATCTAATGGATATGTGGTGTTTTTAAACATCCTGCTAAATTTGGATGAAGTCCAAATAATTTCTGATATATCTGGGGGACAGACAATCTGATTAGTTACTTTGTCCCTTGTCTTGGTCCAGCCATTAAAAGAACAGAGAAGATTAAATGCTGAATTAACAAACCTGTGACAAAAGAACTGTTGGGTGTAGAGTTTCACAATCGATGTTCTGTCTATTATAGGTTTATAGTACAGAATTCCTGATGTCTAGAGGCCTGATTTGTATTTCATATGTTTGTATACTTGTAAGCTACCACTGTAGCTGCATATAGGAAAATTATAATGCAAGCGAGAATAGCTCTTTGCCTGCCCAAGTGGCAGTGAACAGGCCACTTGTCACGCTCCCCTCAAAGGAAGGATCAAGGGTCCAGGGCTTGGACAGCAGTGCAGCTGTAAGCTGCTTCAGTGGTTGCCAGGGACAATGGCCATTTTTGGCAGGGAAAAAGGGGCACCTGGCCTTGGTTGCTAAGGCTGTAAGGGCAGGAATGAGGTCTCGCAAGGCGAGACTGACAGAGCCGGCTATAAGCCTGATGCGGGCTCCCAGCCTCAGTTTTGAGGTGGGAACAGTTGAAGCAGCGATACCAGCAAAGTGCCAGGACGGCTCGGGCTGCAGTTTTTCATTGTCAGCCCTGTCGTGGAGACTCCAGGTCCTGCTGCCCCCCTCTGGGAGTGGCTGTGCTCACGCTCTGCTCCTGAGAGGCGGGTGAGTAGCTGGGTGGAGGGATTTTTCCTCCTCTCTGGTGCTTCCTCCCACCCACTTGCAAGGCAGGTGGGGCACAGGGACTGGTGTGGCTCCCCCCTTCTCTGCGGTCATCTCAGCCCACGCTCCAGGGGGGGCACGCCTCTTGAGAGAGGGGCTTTTATAGGACCGGATCCCTTGTTTCCAGGCGATCTGACCTGGCAGGGGACTGGGATCATGTCCTGGGCCATCCCTGGGCTCCAGGAGGCAAGCTGGGGCTTCCTTGCTCCTGAGGGGCCATATGCCCCCCGCCCTGTCCCATGGCGATGCAGGCAGAGCCCTCCCTCCTGGCCATGGCTGGGGGATGGTGGGCCCTTTTCTTGACCCAGAGGGTTGTGAGGGCAGACCATAGGAGCCGGGATTGGTCACAGGAGCTCCCCACCCTCCTTTGCGCCATACCGGGATTTGTCGCCCTCTCAGAGTGGGTGTGGTGTGTGGGGCCTGTGCCAACCCCCCCTCTCATGAACAGTGGGTTCTTTCTCTTGGCCCACCTTCTGCTCACCCTGGGCAAAGGGTGGAGGGCCGCCAGAGCTGGGGGGCTGAGGGAGGCCCCTCGCCTCCTTTCTGTGCCCTTGTGGGCATTTCTCCCTTTCTTGGGGTGTGTGTGGGTGGTGGGTGGAGCCCACGCTACCGGCTTACCCCTTTTCCAGGAGCCCCCACATTGTGGCCTGTGTGTGGGATCTGCCCCTCCTCATGGGGTGGGCCTTGCTCCCACCAGGACACAGGTCAAGAATGGAACAGTATGATTGGGAGGGGTGGTCAGGTGAGCGCCCCTTCTGTTGGGTGGCTCCCTGAAGCCTGCATGCCTCCTGGACCCAGGGGCCTGTTTCGGCCTCTCGGTGGCGTGTGGTAATAGGGTCACGGATGTGAGCTGAGTGAGCCATGTTGTTTCTCTGGCTCTAGTTTCTAGCCTTGGACTGGCCACTCTTGGCCCCACCCTCCAAAAAGGGAGAGGGAGATTGACATATTAGACTGGTACAGTGATGGATGCCAGTTGGGCAACTGGATTATAGTGCAGGGAACTTAGATGACAGCACATGTGGAATTTCGCATGGGGGATTTGTTACCTCCCCCAAACGGGGTATAAATTACTCTCAGATAAAAGTGGGGGGAATGGTATTATGACAACTATGAAGGCCAACTTTGTGGAGGGGCTCGTAGGTAATCAGCTTAGGTGGGGGGGTCGGACCCATCTGAGCTATGGTTGGTGGCTCCTTGGTGGTGGGGGTCTAGTGCTGTTATGTCGTTGTTACAGAGTGACATAGTAAACTGGGAGTCATCTCCATGAGAGATGGGGAAATAATACCTGGCGCAGAAGCAGGGACGGCTCGCGCTGGGGTGACATCCCTGGGAGGGATGAAGATCAAGGCAGCAATGGGGAGATGTAGTCCCTCGGGCCTTTCAGGCACCCGACTCTTTACTCTGGTCCTCAGTTGGTGAGGTCCACCTCCCTTGCCCATGTCGTATAGCATGGGCTGGAAAGGGAGGCTCAGTTTACTGAGAAATTGGGGTCTGGCACTTGAGGGCACATCAAGGTCAGTTCCCCTGACAGTTATGGTTAACTGTATTAATGGTCATTGTATTGGACCCAAATTGCTGAAGACAATTACCCCACCTAGCTCATGAATAAAGAATGAAGCTGTTAAAACTCCATATGATTGTTGTCCTTGTCTCATTCCGACATGCGTTGACAACTAGGACAGCATAGGAAGCTGTTCGTGTTACTGTTCTTGCACTGTTACATATGATGGTTTTGTGGAAAGATTTTATCCCTTGGGATCTAATAAGAAGCTATAAACCTATTTGGTTTATTAATCTGTGTGGAATATTATTTAGATCTCCACAGAGAAAAAGTCAGAGAACAAGTCACTTACGTTATCAGTTCTTCTATGGGGAAACTATATTAAAAATGGAAAAATATAATACTATGTAATTTTAGAAACACAATATACAATGTGGGCTGGGAGACTATTACAGTGTTTTATTTCCCTGTATTTTCCATTTTACTGAATGCGTTTCACCAACAATTGGTTTATTATTATTATTATTATTATTAAACATTTATAAAGCGCCAGCAACAACCTGGCGCTGTACAGAACATATAATCAGCTGCGGTCCCTACCTGTGGCTTACAATCTAAAAGACAAGGAGGGGGAGACAAGGAGAGGGGACAGTGGGAGAGACATGGGAGAAGACAAACAAACATTCAGGCGGATGCGAAGTCTCAGGCGCGTGTACTTGGCTTGGTTACAAGGTGGTCGGTAGCAGCAGTCAGCAGAGGAGGGCCGACAGTAAGAGCAAGGGGAAAGACTAGAGGGCATTGGGAAAGGCAGCATGGAAAAGGTGGGTCTTGAGGAGGGATTTGAAGGAGCGGAGGGAGGAGGCGAGGCGGACGTCGGCAGGGAGGGAGTTCCAGGCATGCGGGGCAGCGAGGGAGAAGGGACGAAGGCGGTTGGGCGAGCAGGAGAAGCGAGGGAGAGCGAGGGAGGGGACAGCGGAAGAGCGGAGAGCGCGCGCAGGAGCGCGTAGGGCGATTAGGTCCGAGAGGTAAGGGGGAGCTTGGTCATGGAGCGATTTGAACGTGAAAACCAGGAGTTTGAACAGGATACGTTCCGGAAGGGGGAGCCAGTGAAGGGAGAGGAGGAGAGGCGTCACATGGTCGAAGCGACGGGCAGAGTGAATGACCTTGGCGGCAGAGTTTTGGATCGCCACAAGGGGGGACAGGTGGGAGCGAGGGAGGCCAGCAAGGAGGAGGTTGCAGTAGTCGAGGCGAGAGATAACCATGGCATGAACAAGGATTTTGGCCGAGGAGACAGATAGAAAGGGGCGAATGCGGGCAATGTTGAGGAGAGCGAATCGGCAGGATTTGGCCACAGAGTCAATGTAAGGTTTAAAGGAGAGGTGCGTGTCAAAAATGAAGCCCAAGCTGCGGGCACGGAGAACAGGACGGATGGTGACCCCATCAATGCAGATGGTCAGGTCAGAGGGAGAGGAGGGGGATGGAGGAAAAATGAGGAGTTCAGTCTTGGCCATGTTCAGTTTGAGTTGGCGTCGGGACATCCAGGCGGAGATATCAGAGAGGCAGTCGACGAGGCGTGAGCGGACAGAGGAGGAGAGAGAGGGGGTAGAGAGATAGAGTTGGGTGTCATCAGCATAGAGATGGTATTGGAACCCGTGGGAGGCAATAATTTCACCAAGGGACCGGGTGTAGATAGAGAAGAGGAGAGGGCCAAGGACAGAACCTTGGGGAACCCCAACCGAGAGGGGAAGGGAGGGGGAGGTCGACTCGGGGAGGGAGACATTAAAGGAGCGGTCAGAGAGGTAGGAGGAGAACCAGTCAAAGACAGAGCCACGGAAGCCCAAAGAGTAAAGCGAGTCCAAGAGGAGCGAGTGGTCGACAGTGTCAAAGGCAGCAGAGAGGTCAAGGAGGACAAGAACGGAGTAGTGGCGCTTCGATTTAGCGACAAGTAGATCATTGGTGATCTTGGCCAGGGCAGTTTCAGTAGAGTGGAGGGGGCGGAAGCCGGACTGGAGAGGGTCGAGGGAGGAGTTGGCAGAGAGGAGGTTCAGGCAGCGGGAGTAGACGACACGTTCCAGGAGCTTCGAAGCAAAGGGAAGGAGGGAGACCGGCCGGTAACTAGAGGGATCGAAAGGGTCCAGGGTAGGCTTTTTGAGGATGGGGGAGACAGTGGCATGTTTGAAGGCAGAGGGGAAGGAGCCTGTGGAAAGGGAGAGATTGACAACATGCAGAAGGGGGGGAGCGACAGTGGGAGCAATAGAGGTCAGGAGGCGGGAGGGGATCGGGTCAAGGGGGCAGGTGGAGGGGTTGGATGAAGAGAGAAGAGCAGAGATTTCCTGGAGAGAGGCAGGAGGGAAGGATGCGAGGAGGGAGGGGGGCGGGGGGCGGAGGGAGGCAATATCCCGACGGATCTTGTCAATCTTGGAGGTGAAGAACGATGCAAGATCCTGAGCAGCAAGGGAAGAGGGCGGAGGAGGGCAGGGGGGTTTGAGAAGGGAGTCGAAAGTAGAGAAAAGGCGGCGAGGGTCGCGGGAGAAAGATTCGATCCTAGAGGCATAATAGCGATGCCTAGCTAGGGAGATAGCCGAGGAGAGGGAGGAGAGGGAGAATTTGTAATGGAGGAAGTCAGGGAGGGAGCGGGATTTGCGCCAGAGGCGTTCGGCAGCCCGGGTGCAGGAGCGGAGGTAGCGGATGGCAGGGGTAAGCCAGGGGCGGGGGTCGAGGGGGCGGACGGGGCGAGCAGAGGGGGGGGCAAGAGAGTCAAGGGTCGAGGAGAGAGAAGCGTTGAGAGCAGAGACAGCAGAGTCAGGGGAGGAGGAGGCGAAAACGGGGGGGAGAAGGGGGGAAAGATGTGCGGCAAACTCCGAGGGAGTAAGGGCCTGCATATTGCGGAAGGGGCGCATAGAGGGGGAGGCGGAGGGGGGTCGGTGGGAAAGGCTGAAGGAGCCGAGGAAGTGATCAGAACTAGGGAAGGGGTCAAAGGAGAGGTCAGTTAGAGAACAGTTTCGAGTGAAGACGAGGTCGAGGGAATGGCCGTCAGTATGAGTGGGGGAGTCGGTCCAGAGTCGGAGATTAAAGGAGGAAGCGAGAGAGAGAAAGCGGGAAACAGAGGGGGCGGAGGGCGTGTCAACGTGAATGTTGAAATCACCAAGGATAAGAGTGGGGATATCATCGGAGAGGAAGAAGGTGAGCCAGGATTCAAAGTCCGGGAGGAAAGAGGAGAGGGAACCCGGGGGGCGGTAGATGACAGCAACCCGAAGGTGTAGAGGGGAGTATAAGCGCACAGAGTGGGCCTCAAAGGAAGGGAAGGAGGAGGAGGGGGGAGGGGAGAGGGTTTTGAATTGGCAGTGCTTAGCAAGGAGCAAGCCCACACCACCACCCAGGCCCTCAGGGCGGGGGCGGTGAGAGAACGACAGGCCCCCGGAGGATAGAGCAGCCGGGGTAACAGAGTTGGAGGGCGTGATCCAGGTTTCCGTAAGAGCCAGGAGTTGAAAGGGGCGAGAGAGGAAGAGATCGTGGATGAAGGGAGCTTTAGCCACGGACGAGCGGCAGTTCCAGAGGGAGCAGGAAAAAGGCAATTGGTGTTTGGGAAGGCAGGGGATGCGGATGAGGTTGGGGGATGGGGAACGGCCGGGTTTGGGGGGTGTGAGTCGTGCACTGGCCTCGTATTGGCCACAATGGTCTGTGGAACACCTGGGTGTCGCGGGTTTGGGCCTAGGGGGAATGGGTAAGGGGGGATGAGGGTGGGGAGGGGGGATGGGCGTGGGTGAGGATAAGGGGTAGGTTGGCTGGAGAAAGGCTGCTGGTGAAGGGAGAGGGAGAAGGAGGGGGTGCGTGAGAGAGGCTAGAAGGAGGGAGGTGAGAGAGGGCGAGGAGGTGAGGGAGGTATAGGGAGGCATCATAGGTATTACCTGTTCAGTATCGGGGGGAGTCCAGGCCTGCAGGTGTCGTGTGCGTGCTGTCAGGGGGGTGGCCCCTCGCTGTCCTCGCTCCGGCCGCACAACGGCCACAAAACGGCCAGCGCCCTTTTGTCGCCGCCCAAGGGCTGCCGCCCGCTGGGCGCGGGCGTGCACCTTTGGCTTGTGGCTATGGGGTGGGGCCCTGCTCACCTGGAGGGGCTTTCTGGGCGCTGCAATGCCTGCTGGGCCTTTCTGACAGTAATACTTATTGTAGCTGTTTCATGAAACTGCACAGCAAATTACTGTGATTTACCAGATGAAATCAATTCTTGATTTTATTTTTTAAACAATATATGAGTTGCCATTGTTTTTTGCTTGTATAAGTAAATATGTTTTGATATGGATTCACACATTTTTTTTTTAAATCCCAAAGGTCAATTTTAAAATCAATTTGATTTCCAAAACCTTTTTTTTGCATTTGTTAACTTTTAGGATTTACTGGTTTAAGAGCCCCTCTTCAGTTATAGAATTATTCAGGAAATATTTGGAATTGTAGTCTCTGTTTCTCATAATGGTTTCTTGCATGCAAATATTGGAGGAGTTATTTTCATGTCTTTTAATCTGGGCAGTTAAACCTAGAAATTAAAGTATTTTTGAGAACTTAAAACTGAGGGTAATTTCAGATGTTACGAAAATGCCATTCACCACAGTGAACCCCAGTGGATTCCCTGTGGTGGTGTTGTTTCTGGGAACGTCTGTTTGGTCCCGGCCAAATGTTCACCATGGTAAACCCCCAGCCGGGATCAAGCTTGACCACGGTTCTCAACCTTCGGCCGGCCGGAGGTCAAGAACCGGGGTTAGACTGGCCACGATCCAGGACGGGGCCGGTGATGGCGGCGCTGCACGTCTGCTCGCCAGCCCCATCCTGGATTCATGCCCCAACCACGGGACAGGGTTGGGTGCAGTGGCCTCATTGGCTGCTGCGCCCGCCCGTCTCCCTGTGGGCAGTTGGCCGAGCTGCGCAGCCCTGCCCCTCCCCAATTCCCCACAGCCGGCACATCTGAAGGACGGACGGCTTCATCACGGACCGGGATCGTCTGAATCATCACGGACTGGGATCTGGGCCTGCCACGTCTGAAATTACCCTGTGTTGCTCACAAGTATTTAACAAGAGAAATACATTTACATTCAGGAACATTCTTCGCATTAGTTTTTCCATGGACCTATTTTGATAAATATTTGTATATTTTTAGTGACCTGTTTTGATTTCTAAATTGTTTTTATTTGTTAGGTAAATTCCATGGATTTTGCAAAGTTTTGTCCTGACTCCAAATAAGTGTTTTTACTTCAGAAACTGGAGGTTGCATGATTACTTTATGAATTGTAAAGAGTTGCTGTTCATTTCTTGCCCTAATTCACCATAAAGTTCAAAATTATTTTAAGATACTTCTAAATGCAAATGCATTTTTTGTTTCCCCCTCATTATTATAGCTTTTTAAAAGTTCTATAACCGTGGGCATTTTAATAGATAAGTTGAATGTATTACTACAGAAAATCTGGCATGTGTATATGGAAGGAAAGAGGAAAAACTAAAGATTAATAAAGGATGAAATCATAAAAAAGCCTAATTAAATCATTTCCCCAGTAATGAAACCTTAAAATCGTTGTGCTTCAAAGCGATAAGTAGTATTTTGCTCACTTATCTCAAGCAATTATTTTATTATTTTTTCTGAGGATTCTGTTTTGAACAAGAGTATAGACAAGACAGTACCAATCTAACTATGGCTCATCCTGGTAATGCTTTATTTCTCTATTCAACCCTTATTTACTTGTTTTAGTCTCAGGAAGTGTAATGAAATGGCAATTACTGCATAAAAGTTATTTTATGAAGCTATATCCTCAGTTGAACTCACTGAGTTTCTTAAAAAAAAACACCAAACAACCCCCCCCCCCCCAGAAAAAACCACACCAAACCCTGTGCTACTGTGAGCTCTTATTGCAAATGAGACAAGAATAAAAATGACTCTGACTGGCAAAGAAAGAGAGGTAGTTGGTTGAAAGAATGTGTGCATTTTTTCAAGGATACTGCAGCAAATAGATGTGGACATACTAAATGTCTTTGTTGGAAACACTGAACAGATTTGAGAATTAAAAACTAGAACAATGACAAACCTGTTAACACAAATTTACAATTAGCAAACAAAAACTTCATCAGATATGTCCTTGAATTGGAAAGAGCATTTCATATGGAAACCGAGGGTGCTGTATGGAATATAAGAAAAGTTCCAATGAATAATTAAACATGTGATAGCTGATAAAATATACAGCACAGTGCTTTAAACTAAGAAATTGTAACTCGGCCTTAGGGATGAATGTTTTTCATTACTTTTTAATTGTTGCCAGTGTTGACCTTCAAGGTCTTTTTCTGGCAGATAATTTGTTATGCTAAGGATGAGATCACTAAGTATTTTAGCGCAAGCCATATGATGCAAATAGGTTCCTAATATCATAGAATGCTGATGTGGTAAGAGTTTGTTTTCTTAAGAATTTGCATTTCATATTTAGTGATTTTCAGATTGCAATTTAAAAGTGTGCCTACTGTAGATTTGCTGATCAACAATTATAAGTAGTACAGTAGCAGACATTATTGTATCCATGGATTTTATAGCAGATTTGGAAAAAGAATAGTTGAATTACAATTAAAAATATTTCTGTCTCAGTATGATTTCTGATTCTTTGTAATATTTGTATCATACCAAGAACAAATAAAGACTTTTCTTGTTTGCTTGGTTTATGAAAGCATCTATATAGAAGTCTTCAAGTCTTCTTCACACTCAAGTGAATGTCTGTGGTGTCTGAGGGTATTTTTGGACATTACGATACCACACTCAGCCACGGTGAATCCCCCGTGGTGGTGGATGGTCCCGTAACATCTGGTTGCTCGCCGCCAGATGTTCACCACGGTGAACCACTGGCGGTGAGCAAAATAACCACGCTTTCGAGGATGGCCTGGGCACCATCCCCGAAAGTGTGGTTAATTGAACCACAGCTGGGATGGGAATTGGTGGACGGTAACATCTGTTACCGCCGCTGATTCCGGCTCGTGGCCATGACCCCGGGTCGGAATCGGGCGCAGCGGCCGGATTGGCTGCTGCGCCCACCCGTCTCCAGGAGGGTGGGCGGCTGGGGAGGGCGGGGCTGTGCGGCCACATGTTGCGCCGTGCAGCCCCCCCAGAATCAGCTGGCACGTCTGTTGGACGTGACTTTTTGATTCCGGCGGGGAATCAAAAGGTGATTCCGTGACGGGCCCAATAGGCGCCCTGTCATGTCTGAAATCACCCTGAGGTTCCATAGCCTGCATTCAAGTAACTGGGTGTTACTAAATTTAGCTAGTTATATGCTGTAATTGTGTATTAAAATTTCAGTGTTTGTATAGGTAGATCCTAAAAATATACACTAGGAAAATAAATGATATCACCAGGATTTGTATTTTAAAACCTTTCTGTAAATCTGCTGCAATTAAATAGCTGCAATTAAATTCAGTGGTTTTATTCAGTAATTAATACACCTGTTTGAGAGCACTACATACTTTCAATAAACGTGAGTGTGGGTTCAGAATAAATTTGGAGGTATATGTGTAGGAGATAATTGTTTCCCTATTTCTTGTCTGTCTTTTGTTTTTTCTCTAAAATATTTTGCCTAAAACAGGAACAAACTTAAAGATTAATGCCATCTATTGCTATGAGTAATTATTACTTACATTATGGTTGCCAACAATAATGTCTTGCTCTTATTACATTAATGATGTAAAGCAAAGGCCAAAAAATAATTCCTGTGACTTAACTTGTCACTTTGAATATTCCTGACCTCAAATTTAACCTACCACTGCTTGTAATCAAATGAAGAAAGAATGTCAGATAACAAATGGCTGTGTCCTTGGCTAATCTGCGTTTAGGTTTTATTTTACATCTTATGACCTGCTTTATGTAGAGATCTACAGGTTGTTCTGCAGACCCAAAACAGCAGCATTTCATAGCTTCCCCCCTCACAACTCATACCTTCATCATTCCCTGCCTACTCATCACTCCCTCCCTACTCATGGCTTCCTCCCTCACAATAAAAGAATATTACTAGGATGATATTGTAATTTTATTAAACTGAGCAAAGACAGAGTCTGTTTTAAATAACTTTGGCTAAATGTGTTTTTATCAGTGGAACTTAATTAATAGTGTCCATTGACAAAAATGGAAGCATTATAAAGAGAGAGAATGAATAACTTCCCATATTAGGTTATTAGCTGACCTATTTGAGCGACAATGGAGTTTGTGGGATGAATAATTGATTTATGGTAAATTTTACATGTTTGCATTTATAATTCATAGTATATTGACTTTTACATGCTATATTCCCTTGATATTTTTACATGATGTACTCTCTTGCTGTTTCTACAAGAAAACATCATGTATGTACTGTTGACAATTCTGTTCTTTCTGAGTGATGGATGTAGTTCTATCCCTAGCTGCATGTGGAGGGGTCAACACGGTAGCATTTTCAAATTTTTGCTTAGCTTCCTTAAGCAAGTACTAAACTATTATGTTTAGATAGTCTCAGTGCTGCTTGAGTGTCCAACTTTAGACAATTTGGGCTCAAATTTCAGAAGTGCTGAGCTCCAGTGCTGCCAGTTGACTTTATCTGGATCCCAAAATACTCAACCTTTTTGAAAATTTGGGACCAGCATGTCTTTAGTTGAACACCCTAGAATTGAGACTCCTGAAATCAGAGCCTATTTGTGAAAATGCCTCTGCCCCCCCCCCCTCTTCTGACAGGTGGGGTGGTGGTAGGCTCCTTGCTGCGCCCATCTTGAGTTGGGAGACGGGACATGGCTTGGAGATCTGTTGCACTGTTGGGACTGCAAGCCCCGGGGGTGGTGAAGCGGCAGC
This sequence comes from Sphenodon punctatus, assembly GCA_003113815.1. Classification (NCBI taxonomy): domain Eukaryota; kingdom Metazoa; phylum Chordata; class Lepidosauria; order Sphenodontia; family Sphenodontidae; genus Sphenodon; species Sphenodon punctatus. Next base: position 1,234,086 of record QEPC01001599.1, read on the forward strand.
GCTCTGGGAGCACGGGAAAGATTTAGAACCCCGCCGGCGTTGCTAGGGAGCCCTGGCAGCAGTGATAGGACTAAGGGGCCCCACGTGGGCAAGTATCTTGGGGCAGGGCTCAGACCCCACGGTGCAGACGGCTCCAGCTTCACTTGTGGGCTGGAGCTCAGTGAGTAAGCAGTATCTGCCCACCCTCCCCTAAGCACTGTGGATGATTGACGGTCGTCATTGTGGGGCCAGGAAGGAATTTTTGAGGGAACCCTAATCTGGTCAACACGTGAGGTCCCAAATTTTTCACCTTCACCTTCCTTGCAGTGCTTGGCAATTTGGTATAATTGTTTTCCCCATTGTTAGAGCACAGGGTCTGTTGTGCCTGCTTATAGTTTGTCACACTCTGGCAGGGGTCCAGTACTGAGGGTTAAAGTATAGGTTAGAAGTTGATAAGACGAGTCATCTCCTTAAGAGATGGGGAGTACCGGAATAGCAGGGATATGGCAACCGGTGGGGTGGAATCCCTGGGAGGGGGATCAGCGAGGGCGGTAGGGACAGGTATGGTCCCCCACCTGAAGGCCCACTCCTTCTTACGCAAATCCAGAAGGAGCTTGGTCCTCCTCGCGTGTAGCAAGTGCCATGGCGAGGGGGAGACATTGTTTGGTTGGAGGGGTGGTAATCTATGGTACATCGAAACCACCCCTGTTTTGTTGATGTTACGATAATGCTCAGGTACTGGACCCACATTGCTCTAGGTGATTTTCCCCCACCTAATTGCAATTCTTATAATTTGGTTTAATAAAGAGTACGGCTGTTTTAAACCCAACTCTTGGTATCTTGTCTCCTTTCGGTGCGTCGGCAATTGGGGCCTGCGTGACTCTGGATAAACTACCTTTACTTTCTCAGACAATACTTTGCATGCCTGTGGAGATTTTTGTTAAGTACTGTGTGAATTGCCCACTGTAACAGGACTGGCCCCGAAGGGTAGGTCCTTTCAGGGTCTGAACCCCAGTGACCCAGGCCTACGTGGAATCTTCACCCAAATGTTCTTTATTATACAGTGGTTCACCATCACCACTTATGTACACAAACACAATCCATACATATGTGTCTCTCTCTCTCTGACTAGCCATGCACAATTCCTCCCAGCCAGGCATCCCAACATACACAGTCCCATACCTCGGTGTTATCGGGCCTCCTACTCCAGGCCCTTCTGACTAGGCACAATTCCTCCTGAAACCAGATACAATTTCTCCTTTCCAAGGCTCACAGGCCCTGCTGGCCAGACACAGTCCCTCCTACAGGCAACTTCAGAAGCTCAGTGCTCCCTGGCTCCAGCCTCTCTCTGTTCTCTCCTCTCTGGGTGCTCCACTTCCTCTTAATATATTCTAGGGCTGCCTTGGCCATGCCCAGCCAAGCTGGCCTGACTCAACTCCTCAGGCTCTGAGGCTTGCACACCTGTACCTCATTAAGATACTATCCTCCCTTTGGGTTTATGCCTGCCTGCTCCTTAGCTCCTGCTATGGTGGGGACCTTTAGGAGCAGGTGCACCTGCCCCTTCCAGGTCGGTGCTAACACTCCCTGCTATACCCACAAAATGGATTTATATGTTTTCCAAATGTGCGTGCACAAATCTCATTGTAAAGTAGATGTGTGTTTATATACTTAAATTCTCTGTTTTGACAATTAGATTAACTCAGGAATCTAGTTATATTTTTTTTCTGAACTAGTGTGACCTCCGAGTGCACACTTCTGATAAATCAGTACCCATATGCTTCATGGTAGTAAAATAAAGCACTGCCTGCTTAGAATGTTGTTTTGTTCTGTAGAAACAAATGAATTTCATACTAGCCTTATCTTTTAACACTGAAGTCATTTGTAAAGTTTTCCTTATTTTCATCATTTGTGTTTGATTTCTAATTGTAAAACTGTATGTGGCAGAGGGTGTTAAAAATGAAATGTTGCCCACTTTTGCCCCTATTAGCCCCGGATTCACCTGCTCCTTTGTTGTGGGGCTGCCAGATGTTTGCCCTGGGGCTGTTCCACACGGCATCAACTTGGGAAATGTGGAGTCCGCTGTGTGGGCAAATCTGGGGCAACATGCTCTTGGGGCTGCCTCCTTTGTGTGTGGGGGTCATGCGGAGCCCTCACGGCTTTCCTGTGCTCCCCATCTGTTGGGGTGTGTGCATTCAGCACCATGGAGTTGTGGGTGCCAGCCTAGAGCGTTGGATTAGTGACCGCAGCTCTAATGGTGGAGAGGGGAGGGGAGGATGTGTGGGTGGACTGCAGCAGGGAGAACGCCTGCTTGCCTGTTTTGGTCCTGCTTGGAGCCTTGGATGGTGGTTGTGGGGCGGGGTAGGGGTGGGGGTGGACCATGGGCTCCAGGGGGCTCTCCTCTTGTTTGTGGGGAGAGAGGAGTGGGGGGAGTGAAAGAGCTTAGGACCGGAGAGTTATTATTATTGTTATTAGCAAGCATTTATATAGCGCCAGCAATGTACCTGGCAGCTGGCACTTTACAAAGTAATGGAATAGACACGGTCCCTGCCCTAGGGCTTACAGTCTGAGAGATGGGGGGGAAGGAGGGCGGAGACGAAGGAAGGGGAACAGAGGGAGAGACAAGGGTTGTAACATTCACTAAGATGCGAGGTCCCAGGTGCACGTGTACCCAGGTGTTCACACCAAACTGAAATACATTTCAATTGACAGCAGGATGGTTGAGAAGATCCCCATGTCACTGTAGACCATTTTAATCTGCTAGCATCATCTCTTGGTCTGCTTTACCCTCATCTGACCTTCTTTGTCAGGTTGCAGTATGACATTGTGTATTAATTGTTCTGAGTAAGAAGTGCTTCAAAATTGGAAGAGAGGAAAAGGTAGACACATGGTGATCCACACAGAAACTCTCTCATATTTATTAGATTATGTCATTTTTATCATTCAGTTCAGTCAGAAGCTACACTGAATGCTTCAGCATCAAATACCCACTACCTAAGAGGTAAATCTTACAAGCAGAATATCTGTTAGGAAAAATCTGAGGCAGGTGTTATCAGATTTTTTTTCTTTTTTTTACCTTTCCCAATTTATGAAAAACAGTATTTGGTTGAAAATAGTGCTTCTGTAGTCCCTTATTTCTTGCTGTTACTGAAACCATCCTTGAGAGTACACTTGTGTGATTATTAGAATTTCTTGCAGCTGTAGTCTCACTGCATCTATCTTTCTCAATGCAGCCGCCTTATCCTCTAATCAAATGCTAAGGCAAGCCAATTGGCCCTCACCAACTTTTGTGTTTAAATTTTATGGACGTTAACAGCTGTCATGTTTTCTCAGTCACTCATTAGTACTGGTAAGCTTTACTTGATCTGGAATGGATTTATAACATATTTTCCCTTCTGTGACAATCAGTGAAGAATTTCATTTTGGTCAGTACTTTCTTAGGACCTTCTCCAGAAAAAAGCATTGTGTGGTGGTGTTGACACAGATAAGCATATGGCCTAAGAAGCTGGTTTTGGTCCAAGCACATACTATCTGAAGATGTGTCGAAGGGGAAGAGGAGGAGCAAGGGATTGTGTAAACCAGCATTGGAAAATGTCATGGAATTTTGAGGATGGTGTCTTGCTTCTGTATGTATCATCTGTCACCACGCTGCAGAATTTCTGCTGGAAGTTAATGCTCCCATTGCAGCATCAATTTCTTCATTCTTAAGTAGGAAGGGGTAGCAGGAGGAAGGGTCTCGGGTGACACAAAGAAACCATAGGTAGCACAGTTTCTGAGGAAGGGCTCAATCTTATCCAGGGAAAATAATATCTCCCCCCCCCCCCTTAGAAAGAATGATACTTTGAGATTGAAAGTGTTCTGAAGTATTTTATTCCCCTTATATTAGGGATGGCCTGGTCCTTAATTAGTTCAAGATCACAGCTTTTTAACTGCTAAAAAATCCATCCAATATTGGTTATTATTTTGGTGCCAAATAAACATGTGTATCAATTAAATAACTAAAAACAGGTTGTTAAAGAATTAGTTATTGAATTCTACATAATTCTTTTTACCTTGTTATAAAGATAGTTTTAAAATTTAATTGTGATGTGAAGCATATTCAGTCATTCGGGACAAGTGTGTACCTTAGGAAGAGAACATAAGAATTTAGACTGACCGTTCTGGTGTATCTAGGTTAATGGTGTATCTAGCCCAGTATCTTGTCTCCAACAATGCCCAGTGCCAGATGCTTCAGGAGAACAGTCTGATCCTAAACCCTACACCCTGTGTAAAAGAGTGTGCATACGATGCACGTTCAACCTGTGTGCAACATGTATGCAGTCCCTGTGTAGGGAATGCAGCATGCGCACAACATGCTCGACCATGCATGCGGGAGTTTAGGATCAGTCCTGAAGTGCACAAGATAATGGACAATTAAAGGAACATTCAGAATACAGATGTTGTAGCTGTAGTTATCCTGCATCCATGATATTCATTCTCAGCTTTTGGAAGTCGAGAGATTTAGGGACACTCGGAGCATAATGCTGTATTTCCTGACCTTCTAGGCAATGATTCAACAAAAACTGAGAAATAGAAGTACTTTGATTTAATGAAATCAGAGTAATTACTCCGCTTTCATACCATTCACACTGCAGCTGCAAACAGAAGTAGTTAATTGACTGCATTGGGCTGTATTAATAGAAGCATTGTCTCCAAGTCAGCAGAAGTAACAATTCCTCTCTCTTCGGCACTAATCAGACCTCACCTGGAGTATTGTGTCCAGTCCTCATTTTAAGGGCATTGACAAACTGCAGTGGGTTCAGAGGAGGGCAGGAAAGATGATAAATGGCTCTGGAAAGCAAGTCTTATGAGGAAAGGTTGAAGAAGCTGGGTATGTTTAGCCTAGTGAAAAGACAGCTAAGAGGAGACATGATAGGAGAGCAGTCTTCAAATATTTAAAGGACTGCCACCAAGAAGATAGCAAGGAACTGTTCTGCATTGTTATCGAGGGCAAGACTAGAAACAATGGGCACAAGTTACAAGAAGGTAATGGTACAACTATACAGCTGATGTACGGTGGCTTGGTCTAGAGGTAAGTCTCTTGCCTAGGGGGCCAGAGGTCCTGGGCTCAAATCCCCTTTGGTGCTGCTGTCAAGTAGAAGGGAAAGGGGTCAAACCTTTGGTGGTGGGCCATAGCTCAGGTGGTAGAGTGCATATTTTTCATGCATAAGGTCCCAAGTTCAATCCTGGCATCTCTAATTCAGGATCTCTGGTAGTGTGCCTGTGTGAGGCCTCTGCTGGGGATCCTGGAAGGTCTCAGGTAGCACACGTGGGTGAGGCCTCGGCTGGAGAGCTGGATTTGAAACCCTGCTGCCGTGTCAGTTTGTGACAATACTGGGCTAAGATGGACCATTGAGGTCTCACTCAGACAGCTCCTTATGTTCTAAGGTAGACTTTGGTTAAATAGTGGGAAAAACTACCTAACAGTAAGAGCTGTGCAGCAATAGAACAAGCTTCCTAGGAAGAATGTAGACTTCATCACTGGAGGTTTTTAAAAAGAGGCTGGACAGCCATCAATCGGGCATGTTATAGCTGCAGTTATCCTGCATCCAAGTAGGGGGTTGGACTAGATGTCTCTTGAACTCCCTAGATTACGTGACCCTAGGGGTCATAACAAAAAATGTTATCCTTTTTACTTTGAAGAAAAGCGCTCAAGCTACAGTTCTCAAAGTAAAAAAGTGAAGGGGAAAATATTCTCTTCATTTTTTAGGAGTACATCTCTTTCTACTCCTGAATAAGTTTGGTTTAGAGCTCCTGATGTGAATGATTCCAGAGTAAAAGTGATAAGGTGTAGCTACTGTGAAATATCTGTTTGTTGAACATGGCCCTAGTCCAGTAGCTTCCTACGGTCTTATCCGTGGTATGTTTAAGCAAATATTTGCAACAACTTATATGTTAACAGTAGTTGATCTCTGGAAGTAAAATCAAGGATATTTAATACATTATCAAATCAACTGTAGTAATGACTAGTTTAGAAGACATTACTATTGTTAAAAACTTTAGTTTATAATTGTACATATTGTATAACAAGTATGACACTTAATTTATCATCATATATTTCTTATTCTATAGATTAGGTCTAACTCCTCCTTTTACATTAGGAAATGAAAACAAAAATAGCTAGATTGAATAAAATGGCTGATAATTCCTGCCATTAGGAATAAGAGCCAATAAATCACTAGGGCTGATCCGATGACCTGCAGATTCTGCATGCACGCACTCCCATGCAGGGACCTCATGCACTTCCATTGCTGGCACACTGTGCCATGTGGAAACAGCATGCATGTGAGCGTGGGCGGAGGATCCGCGGGCCATCAGATTGGCCCTGCTGTCTGATATTTCAGGGAAATAGCATTTTTTTATTATTAAGAAAAACACAATAGTAAAATTGATTTATGTACCTTGGCAATCTGCTAGAACGTGGGTCAAATTTAGGAAGTTTAATACTTAGAAATGTTCTTGGGCTTTACATTTTAAAACAGCATTTCACTTGGTTAAAATGTTCTGTTTAAAAAGAAATTCTTGCATCATATAGCAGAATATATATAAAAAAACTATACTTCACTCATTAAACCAGAGATGGACAGACTTTATAGTTGGCTGCATGTCAGTTATGCTGGGGGTTTTAATGTTAAAGTGATGGCGAGAGTTTAAGAAAACCCTTTTCCACACATTGCCAGTTTTTTGTTTTGACAATGTGATTGGCTCTGTGAGTGTGTCAAGTCAAAATCAAAATGCATTTAAGCCACACACAGCATTGGCACACACACACACACACACACACACACACACACACAAAAGGAGGCTACAGATACGGAAAGTTGGGTTAAACTGACCAAAACTTTTTATTAACCATAAACTTTGGCAGTCTGGATGAAAACAGGCTATGGGTAAACAACCGAACCAGAACATAAACTGTAACCATACCACTTTTGCCAACTTGTACAGTGCCTCAGCTCACTGATCCTGAATTAATTATCCCAAATCCTTTTGCAACCCAAATTGGGGTCTTGAGGAAGGATGACGGTTCCTGCATAACTGAGGGGCAACATACATCCTGCATAGGGTATTTTTACACGTGACTGTGCACTGCGCTATCACACTTTGATCCTTCCTGGGGTGAGGGCCATCATCCCAGACAGGATCTGCCCAGCCACCAAACAGATGTGTTGGTGGCCCAGGCCGGGGAGAGGGTGGGGCACCATGCAGATGTGGGTCTGCAGACCTCGCCCGGTACTGCTGAGCGTGGCTTGCCCACCACCTTGACGTGCGCCCATGGCAACGTATGAGGCCGCCACACCCACCTGGAACAGCCCTGGACTGGGGTCAGGTAGAGTGGGCCATCACATGTGATGGCCTGCTCTACCCTGGTCTGGAGATGGCTTCCTCAGGCCGCAGCAGTGCTTAGTCTGGGCTGGGCCCAAGTTACAGCCCGGGCTAAAAACTGCCACGTCTTGGGGAGACCCCTGATCTGGCCCAGGGAAACGTCTAGCGGGCTGGATCAGATGTGACGGCACGGCACTGTGGGTGGTCACGTGGGTCAAAGCATGGCCACTCGTGGTACTGTCACATCCCAAAATACCCATAGTAACACAGTCCCTGCCACCTTCCAGAGTTGTGTGATGCTGTGGGTCGCTCGCTTATCCTCAGATCGGCTCCCCCTTCCCTGACCTCCCTCTGAGGTGCCTCTTCTATCCATAAGTTCTATTCCAATTACCAAGCTTCAATCCTAATTCCATGAGCTCTCTATTTCCAATGGCACTGGACTACTACCACTAGAGCAGCCAACCTATACTTGCCATGTTCGCCCCCCATATATACAGATTCCAAGCATACCTTTAAACTATTCTGCACAAAGTTTCCTTTAAAGAGCTCAAATACAAATCCATTTGCAGTTGTGACAAGTGGACCCCATCCTCCTGGTACAGCTCGGGCTTCAGGCTGGTGATAGCCTTGTGCTCAACCTGGTATTGTGCCTGCTGCGAGTCATCTATCATGGAGGTGTAACCTAGACTTATTTTGAGCAAGGGAATAGAGAATAGAGAATGTGTCCCCTTGCCCACCCTAAACTGCTGGAAATCTCTATAAGCTCACTCATATGCCAACCTTGTGGAAGGAACCATGGAGCCGCAAACAGTGAGGAACAAATCTATAACCCAAGGCTCCATAACTCCATTGGGACAAACTCTGGTGTTTGCCTCACCCTGGGGGCAAAGTCCCAGAAATGCTGCATCTGAAACCGAGAAAGGGCATCTGCCATTTTGTTGTTGGTGCCTGGAATATGCTGTGCTGGAAAAATTATGTTCTACTTCAAACAACTAGAACAAACAAATACACCAACCAATCTCATAACCGTTTCTGATTTGGATGATAGTGAGTTGATAACATGGACAACTGCCGTGTTATCAAAACAAAAAACTATTTCCGTACACCTAAATTCCTCAGTCCATATGTGGACCGCAGCTACGTTGGGGAACATCTTCAGAAATGTCAAATCCCATGTGACACCAGTTGCCAGCCACTCGGACCTCAGCCGGGAGATGGACGCAGGATGTTCAACATTTCTCATCCTGCTAGATCTCTCGGCCGCTTTTGATACCATGGACCATGGGCTGCTGCTGAGATGGCTGCATGACCTGGGGGGTCTGGATGGGACTGTTCTTGAATGGTTCTGTTCATTCCACTCAGGGAGAAGTCAGCGGGTGGTGCTGGGGGATGAGATATCTTGCCCCCGCGCTTTATCATGCGGCGTTTCGCAGGGTTCCATTCTGTCTCCATTATTATGTATATATGCAGCCCTTGGGGGAGGTCGTGAGAGGGTTCGGGGTGCGATGTCACCAATATGCTGATGATACTCAGCTGTACCTCTCTTTTTCAACTGAACCAGACCCTGCTGTCTCGTTACTATCCCAGTGTTTGGAGGCCATGGCAGAATGGATGCGGCAGAGCAGACTGAAGCTCAACCCCGATAAGATGGAGGTGATGCTGGTGGGGAGAGCGAGGGAGGTAGTGGCCCCCCTGATTGGGGGGGTTCACCCTCCTATAGCTCAGCAGGTCCGGAGTCTGGGAGTGATATTGGACGCAGATCTCCACCTGGAGCGGCAGGTGGAGGCAGTCGCGAAAGCTGCTTTCCGCCAGTTGCATCTGGGGCGGAGTCTGCGTCTGTTCGTCTCCGGCCGGGACCTGACTACCCTCATCCATGCCTTCGTCACCTCGAGGCTGGACTACTGCAACGCGCTCTACGTGGGGCTTCGCTTGTTCCTGGTTCGGAGGCTGCAGCTAGTGCAGAATGCGGCGGCCCATCTCCTTTCGGGGATGGGTTGCCAGGAGCAAATTATACCTGTGCTCCGGACTCTGCAGTGGTTGCCAATAGCGTGCCGAGCTAGGTTCAAGGTTTTGGTGTTGATCTACAAGGCCCTTCATGGTCTGGGACCCTCGTACCTCAGGGACTGCCTCGCCTTCCGCGCCCCAGAGCGGCTCCTTTGATCTGCCGGGGGTGCCTCCCTGCGTTAAGCGGGGGGCCACAATGGAGAGGGCATTCTTGGTGGCCAGGCCGCGCCTTTGGAACTCCCTTCCGGAGGAAGCTAGCCTGGCCCCAAGCCTATTGACATTCTGGCGAAGTTGTAAAACCTGGCTGTTCACCCAGGCCTTTGGGGATGGGGGGAGGGAGGGTTAGAGGGTTTTATCTCCCCCACCCCATTTATTGTTTTAATGTTTTCCGGGTCCTGTTTTAATTCCTGATTTGTTTATTGATGTGTTTTAAATTGTTTTTATATGTATTTTATATGTGTTTTTTATATTGTTGGAAGCCGCCTTGAGCTGTTCTCAGGAGGGGCGGGGTAGAAGTCTAGAAAATACATAAAAAATAAATAAATTTTTTTTGACACACCCGCCACCCTATAAATATATACCCAAGCCAATGCCACCCGCTGCATCTGAGTGGACCTGCAATTTAGCTTCCAGCAGAGGCTAACCCCATTGTGTTCTCTAGAGAAGGTAGCCCACATTGCCAGATCCTCCTCATATCCTGGGTGTAACTCTTCTATGTGGGACTCTCACAGGTGGGAGAGAAATGCTCTCCCAGGGGCTACCACGCTACATACAAAATTAAGACTACCCAGCTGGCAATGACCACCGGTCACGCGAAATGAACTTGAACTTGACCTTGATTACCCAGCAGGGACTGAGTTCCCGCACTGTAAACTTTTGTGCAACCATGCACCTCCTGATCTCCCTCTGTAAGGCCTCCAACTTCTCAATGGGTAACTTTGACAATTCCATCTCTGATTTAAACTCAATCCCAAGGTAGGACTCTCCGTCTTTTCCTTTGCGAGAGGGATGCCTCTCTGGTTGGCTATGCCACAGAAGGCCTCGAGTAGCTCCGCATGTTCATTAGTCCCCATCTTCCTGAGAACAGGTAATAACTGAGAGAATGAGTCACATGACTCCTCCCAGTCTGCGTTCAGACCACTTACTCTAGGATGGAGCTAAATTGTTCAAGGGTTGCACAAGATATGTAACATCCCATTGGCATTGCTTTATCAAAGTAAAACTTGCCTTGGAAAACAAAGTCCAACAAGTCAAAGTCCAGGGGGTATACTGAGAGCAGGCAAAATGCCAACTTTGTTACTCTTCACCATCATGGCTCCTTTGCCACACGACCTCACCATCACAACCGCCCTGTCAAAGGAAGCATAGTGAATCAAGGATAGCTCTGCTGGTATTGCATCCTGCATAGATGCACTGCGTGGGTAGGACAGGTGGTGAATCAGTTCTTTGGAACTACTCCCAATGGAGATACATTCAAACTCTCCATTGGGAGGGTGTCAAAGGGGCTGGCCACCCTGTCCTTGGCCACCTCTTTGCAAATTTTTGTTTCGACAACAGGCTCCAAAGTGAAAATTGATTTCAGATTGGGGGCCATTTGTTGTTACCTAATGCCACTAAAAGAGATCCTAAAACTCCAGTGAAAACCATCATAACATAGCTCCTTGCATCTTTGTCTGGGTAGGTAAATAACATGTCTGCCAGCATTTCATATCTGACTGGGGTTGGCACCCTTTTCCATACTTGTTGAGGGAGCATTGCTCCATCCCCCTTCCTGTGAAAATCCCTTTCTCTTGGGGCAGTTGGAAATTGGATGGGGGTCCCCACACTGCAGGCAAGTATGCGAAAACCTGCAGTTTGTGAAACAGCAGCGCGCCACATTGTTAAAATGCCAATGCCTGGGGACCCTTCTTGCCTGGATCTAGGAGTGATCCTTCCACAAAGGGACCATCTCCTACCAGAATGTGATCACTGTCAGACCTGAGCACTTACTTATTCTGCATGCACTCCAACTAAAGATTGTGTGCATGCACCTCCCATTAGATCCCTAGCGTGTTTATAGCTTTCTTCTGGTGAAAGGCTTCATCGTATTGAAGCCAGCCAAAATGTCCTCCACAGATAGGCCCCGCACACTGTGTCAAAGTATTTCCATAGCACCATGGCCCATGAGGGATAGGCCTGCATCAACATACCTGCATAAATTATGAAGGCAGATTTCCTTGTTGATCCAGTTATGGTTAACCTTCCTCTTAACCTTAACTAACTCCCTGGAATCTGTCTTTACATTTGGGTTGGGGATGGGATCGCTGAAAAGTGAATATGTTGACATATTTGCCCCACCAGATTTTTTCCCATGTGGATTACAGGAGATGAACCCCTATGGGGTGGATGCCTCAGCATTTCCCCCCGTAGTGGGGAGGTTTCAGACCTTATAGCCAGGGGAAGGACGTGCTCAGATTGCACGCAACCTGTCTCCTCCCCCACATGTAATTCCTGAATCCCCCGCTGCAGGCACTAGGGGAATTCCTACCCCAACACCTGGCATCCCTCAGCCCTGTCCCCGCCCCTTGCGAGTGCGATACATTGTCCAGCAATACCAGCCTATTAGGGTCCTGCTGTACAAACAGTTGCACACCCTGGTGGACTGGTTGTTGCACACTTTGTGGGATCCGCTGCCTGGTTCCTTGTTGGCTCAGTGCCACCTGGTTGCCCAAGATCAGGACCCTGCACATGGAACCTTTGCTGGGTCCCTAGTGGGACTGGCTGCAAAGTCATTTGCCCTGAGCACATGGCTCCTGTCCCGTCCCCCCACTGGTGGTTTTGCCTCACCTGGGCCCCATATCTTGGCAGGAAGTCGCTGGGGAACTGAGAGTTGTCCATTGTTGCTCATTGTGCTAGCCAGCCTCATGATGTGCTGCTCCATGTTGTCCATTCGCTGCAGCAACACCTGGTGGCCTCTGTGTTTGCCTGTACTCAGTTCCTGCTAGGACCTGGGTGCATGTCATCACTGTAACAAGATGGTGTGGGGGCGTGCCTTCTCCCCCCCGCCATGGTGTGTTACTAGGGTCTTCTGCATGCTGTGGGGCTGCTTCCTGCTCACCTACCACCGGGGGGGAGGGTCAATGCTGCAATCCAAACCCCAGTACACTGTGTTGTTATGGCATCCCAACCATACATCCTGGAACAGCCGATTGGCCTCTTCTTTATTTTCCATGTTGGGTGTGTGTGTGTGACCCCGGAGGCCCTCCTCAACCCTAGATAGTATACTCCACCCCAATTATGGCTCCTGGGGGTGACTCCACTCCCTCTCCCCTGGAGCTCCTGGGAGGGGCTTTTGGCACCCTAATATTGTGCCTGCCCATGGGCATAGCTGCTGGCACTAATATCCCTCCCTATTATTTTTTTTAAACAGGGCTAGGAGAGAAGGTACTGCCCCCCCCCCCTCGACCCTATCTCCTGGGTGAGTTGTTGGAGGCTTTTCCACTCTGCACTCCCTGCCTGGCTAATTAGAACTGTGCAGGTGGATGGGGGGCAACCAAGGCTAGCCCCCAGTAGCTCCCCTGCTGTGGCATAAATGACCTGAAGGAGCGGAAAGGATAAGGGGTGTGTGTGCAAGCACTTTCTGCACAATGGCGTTGAGCTCCTCAGCAACCCATTAGTGGCCTGACTTGCTTCTGTGCTCTGAGGCCTGTCAGGGAAAGGGGGTGGGGAGAGTGAGCTACTTCCTGACTGGTACCCTGCTGGCTTGGAGCACCAGAAGCCTCCTGTGCTGTTCTGCTGGTGTCCCACCCTTTTGGTAGGTGGAAAGCCCGGCCCGTTCTCATGCCTCACTCCCAAGGCCAACCACTCTAAAAAAAACCACTCCATGGATGTCGCTTCACATCTCAAAGCTGCCTTGACGCAATGGCTCCCCGACTGGTGTAGTGGTATATATGCCCCTACAGGTGCAGGCCCCATTTCAAGCATTGGTCTGCTCCCATCCCCACCCTTCAAGCTGCTTCATTCCTTTCCCACCACTCTTAAGGCGGGGGGGGGGAAGACGGAACAGCCAGCACCTTCTGTAGCCACCTTCTTTAATTATGGTGAGAGCAATAATCCTCCCTCGGCACACATAGTGATGGGGAGAGAAAATACAAGCTTCTGTACCCCATGAGTACACGAGGGAGTGTTGTAACCAACATGTCTGTCTGCTTTTGTCTTCCTGAGCCCAATGGATCAGATACCTATTTACAATTGGGTAGACTGGAGACAGCTCAGTAGGAGAGTAAGCAGCACTTGAACAATGATCCTTAAGGACATGATTGTGAGTGCCTTAACCCACTTGGTCAAGTAGCTGATGTATAGGTACATTTTTTCTGCACAAGAATTCTTTTTTACAAAAACTGAAACAGTGGGTGTTAACGTGATGGTGGGCCAATTTGGCCCACTCTATCACACTTTGGCCTGGACCTAGCCTGTACGTGTGTATAGTCGCTGCCAGATGTTGGCCTGGCATTGCCCTGTGCTGTGTCGGAGGCTCGCCCAGGCTGTGATCCCAGAGACCTCTGGGGTCACAGCCCGGTCTAAGGTTTGTCCGATTGGAGCAAAGCGGGCCAGAGCATGTTAGCATGTCTGTTTCTGGCGGTGCAACCATTGGCCGCCATGGCTGCCTGTCATGGTGGGGGGGTGGGGCACTGGGTGCAGCTCAGGGGCAGGGTTGTGTGGTCGCATATTTGTGTGGCTCCCTGCTTTCTCTGTGGGCTCGGCTGCTGGCACATTTGGTCCACAGCCCAACCCTGTCTGAACCGTGTCAGTGATGGTTTCCTGACCTGGGTCAGGTCATGATGGTGGTGCCCCACCATCATGTTTGTTAACATGCAGTGTTGGATACAGTTATCCAAGTATGTAAGTGCAATATCTAGAAATCCTGTTTTATTCAATGTAATGGTTTTACAATTGTTGGGGAAAAAAACCAAATCAGTATTGGTAAAAGTTGCATTTTAAAGGTCACCATATTTTTGAAAATAGCAGACCTAATCTGGTATTGCAATTCTTCAACACATGCAGAAATGGTCTTAATGCTGATGTCACTGTTAGACTCAAATTCAGCTAAGTCAAGTTGTACTGTAATATCATTGGTTCTTTCTCATTATGATTTCTGCTTGGGCAAGAAAAACAACAGTTGAGTAATATACCTGTTATTTGGACAGAGACTGTCATGGTGGCTTTTTTGAATGTAAAGAATTAAAAAGTATTACTTCTAGAATACATGTCCCTAGCTCTTGCATCCATTTGATCTGGAATCAGCTAAGAAAAATCAAGAGAAATGATATGAGTACCAACAGGTAAACTGAAAGTAAAGGTGGAGCAGTAATATCATACTCGTTAAAACTTAAAGTTTTTTTTCTGGATGTAACGTTTATCTGGGATCTCTCTTACTGTTCTATCTCACAAGTTTGGCCAGGTGTTTGGCAGGCTGGGATAGGGTTGGTTAGGATTGGGTGCAGGGGTCAGGGTTTAGGGGTTTTGAATGTTTTTATATATTATATATGTTTATGTATATTTTATGTTTTTATATTTTTGTGAACTGCCCCGAGTCTTCATGAGAAGGTTGGGGTAGAAATGGAATGAATGAATGAATAATAAAGTGCCCATTGATGGAGGTTCCAGTGGCCAGGGACTAACCTGACTAATACCATGGTACAGAGCCCATGACTTCAGCTTGAAGTCATGGGATATCTTTGGACAAAAGGTTTACCAGCCTGCAGTGCTGGCAGCTTGAATTGGAATTTACCTGCTCTTGGGCAAATAATGGTTGTGTAGAAAAGACTTGCATTTTCATAGACCTTCCCTTCGTTCAAAGTAAGAAAGATGAATGGAGTTTGTGAAGGTGGGCATAGACAATGGGTATTTTTAGACAAGCACCTCCCCACCCACTACCCACCCATTATACATGTTGCAGGATGCCCATAGGGCACTACTGGAGCCCTGCAACATGTATAGTGGGTGAATGGGGAGGTGCTTGTCTAAAAACACCCATTCATTGGCTGTAGACATCGTTTCCTTAAGTTAAAATAGCTGTTCAGAACTTCAATGTGCATGTTGATGTAGGCTAGCTTTTTGCAGAACCCTGTTGTCAGAATCATGAAATACTACTGCATATCACAGCCCAGTTTTTAAAACTTTGCTGCTGTGGAAAATTATTGTTGACCTAAACTGACAAAAACTGCTTTTATGCCTTTCAGTATTTCTGAGCTAATCTTTCTTACAATTTAAGGTCATTTTCTTGGGGCAGTGACTTCATCTTGTAGTCGAAGTAACCTTGTAGTTTTAATGACAGATTCACTTTCAGTGTAAATTCTAAAGAAAAGGTGGGGCTCTGGACACAGCCATAATTTTCCTCTTAGTTGATGATGGAGTTTCACATAAATTGGTTAAAAACAACAACAACAACAACAACAACAAAACTCCTACATAATTCCAGCCAAAAGCTTCCAGAAAGTTTGAAGTACCAAAAAGTATTGATGCTTTTATCTAGAGAGGATTTATACTCTTAGCATGCATGCATGCTACATTTTTTTTCCATTTTGCATTGTTTTCAGTGGAAAAAATTGTTCATATATTATGTTCATTATTTTTCATCTGAGAAAAATTAAAGGTGAGCATAGTTAAACATGTACTTTGGAAAGCTGATTTTAATAAAATCAGAGAAATGCTAGGCAGGATCTCATGGCTAGCTAAATTAACGGAAAATGGAGTCCAAGATGGGTGGGAGTTTCTGAAAAATGAGATACTGAAGGCACAATCACAAACAATTCTAATGAGAAAGAAAAATGGGAGACATCTAAAGAAACCAATGTGACTGCACAAAGAGTTTTTTGATGAGCTGAGAATTAAAAAGGACACCTGTAAGAAACAGAAAATGGGACAAGTCATGAAGGACTTATACCCAGACTTGTAGGGACAGTGTCAGGAAGGCAAAAGCACAGAATGAGCTGAGGCTAGCGAGGGATGCTAAGAACAACAGGGTTTTTCAGGTATGTTAGAAGTAAGAGGAAGAAAAAAGAAGTGGTAGGTCTGCTGCTCGGTGAAGATGGTGAAATGTTAGCAGGTGACAAAGAAAAGGCCGAACTACTCAACTTCTGTTTTGCTTCCATCTTCTCCCAAAAGGGAAACGGTTCAACTTGGCAAAGTAGCATGAATGATGAGGAGAAAGAATTGCAGCTCAGGATAGATGAAGAGTTGGTCAGAGAATACCTAGCTACTAGAGGTGGGACCCCGGGCTCATTACCGGCTACCGGATTTACCGGTTTTCCCGCCCCTACTAGCTACTCTAATTGACTTCAGGTCTTCAGGGCATGATGAATTACATCCTAGAGTATTGAAGGAACTTGTTGATGTACTTTCAAAACTTCTGTCTATTATCTTTGCGAACTCTTGGGGTAATTTCAACGTGACGAGATCATAGTCAATCACCCTAAATCACAGTGGATTCAGGGTGGTGGCTGTGATCCCGTGCACGTCTGTTTGAGCCCCACCAGATGTTCACCACAGTGAATTCCTGGCGGGGTTTAACGCTAACCATGGTTCTGAGGATGGTGCCAGTCCCATCTCCAGAACCGTGGTTAGTTTGTCCACGATCTGGGACGGGGCTGGGAATGGCCGCGAA
This sequence comes from Sphenodon punctatus, assembly GCA_003113815.1. Lineage (NCBI taxonomy): Eukaryota > Metazoa > Chordata > Lepidosauria > Sphenodontia > Sphenodontidae > Sphenodon > Sphenodon punctatus. Next base: position 1,251,076 of record QEPC01001599.1, read on the forward strand.
TAACAACTGTTACCCAGCCCTGTCCCGGAATCAGGTCCCAACCACAGGATGGGATCAGGTGCAGCGGCCTGATTGGCCACTGCGCCCACCCATCTCCCCGTGGGTGGGTGACTGAGGGACCGCGGGGGGTGGGGAGTGGGCCGAGCAGCCGCATGTCATGCCGCTAAGCCCCGCCGAGATTCCACACAGTGATCAGGCCGGCACGTCTGATGGACGGCCGGTCTGATCACGGACCGGGATCTGATGGATCCTGGTACAATGTTCAGCGTGGTGGACCAAAAGGCCAGTCACGTCTGAAATTACCCTTGGAGAATGGGTGAGGTGCCGGAAGACTGGAGACAAGCAAATGTTGTCCCTATCTTCAAAAAGGAAAAAAAAGGAGGATCTGGGAAACTATAGACTGGTCAGCCTGACATTGATACCTGGAAAGTATCAAATATGCCTGCCAAAACAAAGAATATTCAAAATGTGTATACATTTGATTAAAAGTAATATATTGGGTGGGTTGGGTTTGGGACCTCTGATCTGGGGCTTGGATGGGTTTCGTCCTGCCCCTGCACCACTGCATGACTGATCTGAGGCTAAACTTTTCATATATTTCCCTTCTTCCCCTGTTTCAGTGGTCACGCCTGCCCGGCTCCCTGATTGGCTCCCAGCTGTATTTAAGGCATGCTGGGAGTGCCAGGGAGCTGGTGGAACATCTGATTCCCTTAGTGTTCCAGCCTGTGAAGAGGAGCCTCCAGCTCAACCCCATCCAGTTTGGTAAAGTTCCAGGCTGGATGGTTCCATGTTCGTGTTCTCTAGTCCTTTCCAAGCCTAGATACCTTGTTACGCTTTATGTGACCCCTCCCCTCTTTGTTGCTCCTGTTTGTTTCTCCCTTTCTCTCCTTCACGCTAATATATTTCCTTGGGGGCTCTGCCCCAACCCTCCCTGTAGCTGCTCTGCTCTCAGTCTGGTCTCTTGATATAGTCTTGCTCCTGCTTTGCTGCCTGGTTTTTTCCCCAGGTGACCTTTTCTAGTCTGGCTCCCCTTCTTCGCTAAGTGTTGCCTTGGCCTCAGCCTTCCCTTATTCCCTGGCTGTGGCGTTTACCCCCTCTGCTCTGTTTGTCCTTATTTGAGGACTCCTGATCCTCCCTCTTAGCCTTGAGTGATCACTTGAGTGATCTTGGTCCTCTGCCTAGCTCTGAGTGGCTTGCTTGGTTCTCCAGTGTATTACTACTGCCTTCCTCTCTTCATAATATTGTTTGTCTGCCTTCAGATCCTGTGTGTTGCCTTCGTCCTGCTAGTGTTTGTTTCCCACAGCCCTGTGTGTGTGTGGCTGCCTTTCTACCCAGTGTTGTTTCTTTGTTGGTCTGGTGTGTTGCACTCCTCCTGCCCGGTGGCTGCCTCATGAACCCCTGTGTCTGCTGCTGCCCTTGCCCCTCCAGGTCTCGAGTCTTGCACTCCCCCTGTCCAGTGTTTGTTTCCTTAGCCCTGTGTGTGTGTTGCCAACCCCTGTTCAGTAGTGTCTCCCTTTAATCCCTTTCACATTCCTCCTGTTGGTACACTGTCTCCTCTTCTCTGGGTCAGGCTTGAGGGCTAGGGCCCTACTAATAGACCTCCTGTTTATTGCAGAGTTAGCTTTCTGCTGAATAACACACAGCAGAAGTTTCTTCAAAACAGAACTTTACTAAGAACTCAGAAGACATGCTTCCATACTGTACAGAGTGCATGGGACAAGATGGAGGACAGAGAGAAGAGAAGAGAGGAGACAAGGAGAAAAAAAACCTGTTTCAACCCCCGACCCTCCCCCTACTGAACAAGCCCCATATTAAGCTTCAAGGGCTTGCAATGGGCTTTTACTTGTGACTGTTGCACAATCCAACACCCCTTCTCAACAGTCACTAGTCAAACCCACTAGGTTCATTCTTTTTAAAAGCTTACGATGGCGTTCCCCTGCTAGTGGCTTCATGAACACATCTGCTGTCATATCCTCTGTAGGACAGTATTGCAGATCTAGGAGTCCTTGTTCCTGTGAGTCTTTCAGGAAATGGTATTTTACATCAATGTGCTTGGTTCTGGGGTTGATTCTTTCTGTTTGCGCCAGCGCTATACATCCTTGATTGTCTTTCAGAATCGGCGTGGGTCTGTCCAATTTTTGCCCCAGATCATTCAGAAGCTGTCGCAACCAGATAGCTTCTTGGCTGGCGTGTGCCGCTGCCACGTACTCTGCCTCCGTCGAGGAAAGTGTCACAGAGGCTTGTTTCCTACTGCACCAGCTGATGGGTCATCCACCAAGCTAAAATAGGTAGCCATGATAGATTTTCGGTCTGAATGGTCTCCAGGCCAATCTGCGTCAATGTACCCTATCAGGTCTGACACGGAAGTTGCTGGGAGCCATAGCTTGAGGTGCACAGTCCCTTTGAGGTACCATAAGACCCTCTTCACTGTGTTTCAATCCCTTTGGGTTGGGGCTGAGACTTGTCTACACAGTATACCTATTGCCACCGCAGTGTCAGGCCTTGTGATTGTGGCAATGTACAAGACCTTTCCTATCGCCTTTTTGTATTGCTTATTGACTGGCAGCAATAAGCTCAGTTCTTTGATCTCCTTTGGGTAGCTGGTTTCCATAGGGGTGTTTGCTGCCTTCGCACCCCCGATGCCGAAACTTTCTATCATCTCTTCTATTGCCTGTCTTTGGTTGAGAAGATAACTTCCGTTGTCTTCTCTTTCAATTTGTATTCCAAGGTAGTGCATTATGTCACTCAGGTCTTTAGTTTCAAAGTCCTGATTTAGAGCTCTCATTGTTTCGCACTCGTCCCCTTCTTGCTCAAAGCATACGATAAGGTCATCGACATAAATTTATACAAAGATCCACCTGCCCCTTAGTCTCTTTGTGTATAAGCAGGAATCTGCTTTGCTCCTGGTAAAATTTTCCCTCAAGAGCACCCTGTTTATTTTAGTGTTTCACGCTCTGGTGGCCTGCTTAAGCCCATATATGCTTTTGTGCAGTTTGCATACAAGATCCGGCCTTTCAACGTCTGCAAAACATGGTGGTTGGGCCATGTAAATATCTACTTTCAACTCACCATTTAGAAACGCTGTTTCTAAAGCTGTCTTCCGGCAGCTATACTTAACATTGTTCTGATTGTAGTGTGCTTAACTACAGGTGCAAATGCTTCATCGTAGTCTTCTCCGTACTTCTGGGAGTATCCTTTCGCGACAAGTCGGACCTTGTACTGTTCAATATTTCCCTGCGCATTGTACTTTATTTTAAATGTCCATTTACAACCTATAGTCTTTCTCCCTGCAGGCAGTGGAGTAAGTGTCCACGTCGCGTTGTCCTGCATGGACTTTACTTCTTCTTCAGCCGCTATTACCCATTTTTCTGCTTCCCCTTCTGACATCTGTGAGATGTCCTCCCAGGATGCTGACTCTGACAATTTACTGGTGCCGACTGGGTAGGACAGACGAATGGGGGGAATGCCTTTGTTAGACCTCGTCGACTGCCTTGGCTCAGCATTAGCAGCTGGCTGTGTCTGTTCCTGCACTTTTGTCACCTTTGTGCCGATTTTGACTATTTGTTCAGAGGATTGCTCCCTTTCAGTGGTTTCGTCTGTGGCTGATTGTTTTCCTTCGCCTGGACCTCGGAGAGTCATCCCACTGGGTATTTTTAGACGTGATAGGCCTCCCTTTTACCACGGCCCAGGATCTGTTTTGGATCCCGGTCCGGAATCAGGCCGTCCGTCCTTTAGACGTGACGGCCTGATTCCGCTCGGGGATTGGGGAGAGGGCAGGGCTGCATGGCACGACGTGTGGCTGCACAGCCCCGCCCTCCAAGCTCCCCCGGCTGCCCGCCCTCCAGGAGACGGGCGAGCGCAGCGCCCAATCTGGCCGCTGTACCCGATCCTGGATCGTGGCCAGCATCACGATCTGGGATCAGCAGAAGGTAACAGACGTTACTTTCCGCTGATCCTGGATTGTGGTTGCGCTAACCATGATTCTGGAGGTGAGGCCAGCCTCACCTTCGGAATCGTGGTTAATCTGATTTCTTCCGGAGGTTCACTGGTGTGAACCTCTGGCAGGAATCCTTTAGATGTTACGGGCTTCTCCTCCACCACAGGGGATTTACTGTGGTAAGAGGGAGGCCTGTAACGACTGAAAATACCCACTGTCGCTTGCGTTTTCCACAAAGGTCACGCTGTTACTAATGGTTAGTCTGTCTGTGCGTGGATCCAGGATCCTGTAGCCTTTGGAATGCTCACTGTATCCTATGAGGATGCCTTCCACTGCTCTGTTTTTCAGCTTGGTACATTTTTCCTCTGGGATATATACGTAAATCTTACTTCCAAATACTCTGATGTGGCCCACACTAGGTTTTTGACCATGCCACAGTTCATATGGTGTTTTCCTCACAGTTCTAGAATACAGCCGATTTTGTAGGTAGGAAGCAGCAACTGTTGCTTCGCCCCAGTATCTTTCTGGTAGTCCAGAGTCTGTTAACATGCATCTAACCATTTCGGTTAGCGTTCTGTTTTTCCTTTCAGCTGTTCCGTTCTGCTTGGGTGTATATGGCACTGTCTTTTGGTGTTCAATTCCAAGGAGTTTCAGGAAGTCCGCTACTTCCTTTCCTGTGAACTCACCTCCATTGTCAGTCCGCAGTGTCTTTGGTCTGCGCTGGAACTTCTTGCTCGTCATGGTCACATAGTCCTGAAGTTTGTTGAATACTTCATCTTTACTTTTCATGACGTATGTGGTCGTGTACTTTGAATAGTCGTCAATGAAAGTTACCATATACCGGTTGCCTCCTGGCGTGGGAACCTTCATTGGGCCACAGATGTCGCTGTGTACAAGATCAAGCGGTTTTGTGGCTCTATTCTGACTCTTAGGAAGCGTAGCCCTGGTGGCTTCGATGCAACAGTCACATTTCATGATCACCGGACATGTTCGCCTGTTCTTTCACTGTGGTCAGACGGTACAGGTGCTCATCTGCAGTGGTTCTGGCCAGTACTTTTGTCCCACTTTGAATTGTGCATTTGTCTCCTTGGAAACAGATGGTGAGCCCCCCCACTGCCAGGCACCTCACGGACAGGAGTCCCCCTTCTGAGCTGGGCACATATAGCACATTTTTCATGGGTATGGTCAGTGTGCCTCCCTGTGACTGATTGCAGTAGAGGAATCCTTGTCCAATTCCTTCCGCGTTGATACTTCTCCCATCTGCAAGGTAGATCCTTTCTTTACTACTCAGATCCAGCCCTGTAAAGAATCTTTTATCGCTAGTCATGTGGCTCGTTGCCCCGGAGTCTACACACCAATTTTGGGTTGAGCTGTCTTGCGTTGCTCTGAAGCACCCACTCCATTGTTGAGCGACTGTGTTGCTGTTTGTGACTTTAGCCCTCTGCTTAGGTGTTCATGGAGACAGTTTCTGCTGTTCTGCTTTCCATATATAGCAGTCTTTCTTTAAATGTTCCTCATTTTTGCATCTGAAGCATACTCTGGTTTTCCCCTTAGGAGTTTTGTCCGAGGTTTTCAGTGCAGTCTCATTACCCTGCTTTAGATCATTCTGCAGGTTCTCCTTTCCGCGCTGGAATTCATCTGCAAGTCTACCTTTAACAAATTCCAGATTCAGTTCAGCCTCTGGCCTTGTCTCCAGGGCACTGATGAGGGCACTGTAAGATTCAGGCAGGCTGCAGAGGAGTAGGGCTACCACATGGATGTCCTTTATATCTTCTCCAATGCAGCGCAGCTGTGCCACTACTTCCAACATGGTATTTATATGCTCCTGGATTTCACTTTCTTTGCCAAGCCTCATTTTGTATAGTTTCCTTAGTAGAAACAGTTTGCTATTCAGGCTAGTTGTCTCATGCAAGCTTTGCAATGCAATCCACATGCCTCTTGCTGTGGTCTCACTTCTTATATGGATTAGCTGGTCATCTTCTACCAATAAACTTATTGTAGCCTTTGCTAACCTGTCCTTTTTATCCCATTCCTAGTGATTTGCTGCTGGTCTGTTCGTGGTAATCACCTCCCATAGATCATCTTTAGACAGCAGCATTTCCACCTTAAACTTCCACAATTGGTAGTTTACATTGTTCAACTTTCCTACTGAAAGTATGAGCTCTGAGCTGCTTGCCATACTTTCTTCCCTCCTTTCCCCTTCTGGGATTTAGGCCTTCTTACTCACAGTCAGTAGGCCTCTCTGTGTCGGAGTTTTCTTTCACAGTCTGCACTCTGCAGTCTGCTTCTAGTCTTCAGAATTGCCTTGAAGATATCCTGGGCCTATAACCTATTGTAGAGTTAGCTTTCTGCTGAAGAACACACAGTAGACATTTCTTCAAAACAGAACTTTACTAAGAGCTCAGAAGACATGCTTCCGTACTGTACAGACTGCATGGGACAAGATGGAGGACAGAGAGAGGAAACAAGGAGAGAGAAAAAAACTGTTTCATCCCCTGACCCTCCCCCTACTGGACAAGCCCCATATTAAGCTTGCAGGACTTGCAATGGGCTTTTACTTGTGACTGTTGCACAATCCAACACTGTTCCCCTTCCCATACTCCAGACATAGGGTGAAAACAGAGATGAGTAGTCTCCTTTAGCCCACGATAGCCTGCCTTAGCCTGAGATTCACCTGCATGTCTGGTTGTTCACCACCAGATATTTGCCCAATACTGCCATGGGATATGCTCGTCCAGGCTCCCCCAAGGAGCTGTTCAGTGGGGCTGGGGTGAGCATGCTCCTCCAGGCTCTCCTGATCAGCTGTTTGGTCGGGTTGTGTGTGTGTGCTCCTTCAGGGCCCCCAAAGCATCTGTTCGACTGGACCAGGTCTGCTCACTTCTCCAGGTCCCATAAAACAGCTGATGGGGGGCAGAAGCACACCTTCACGTGACTCGCATGCACACACCAAACAGCTGCTGGAGGGGGGGGCTGAGGAGCATCCCCCATCATGTTTGGTGCACATGCTCTGGCCAGGTGAGGGCATGCCTCTGCCCCCATTAGCTGTTCAGCAGCTTTCCAGGGGCTCAATCCTGCTGAGCAGCAGGGGCTTAGGAGTCCTGTCCTGTCTGGACAGCTCCTTGGGCCGACGTGGGATATGGAGGGACCTGTGATGGCAGCCCCATACCCAGGTCACAGGGGGAGGGCTTTTTGTGTGAATAGCCCTCCCCACCAACCCAGGGAATGGTGACTGCCATGGCCCACCCCTAGGCAGCTCTGTGAGCAACTGGCACTATACAAGTGCTTAATTAATTAATTTGAAAAAGGTTAGGGAGACATTTTACTACAAACAATTTATAGACTTTAAATTTTTACATATATGGTACTTACGTATATGATAGTTTTATTTATAACAGTGTCATGCTTTAAAATTCAGTGTCTTGGGCCCTTTTAGAAGTGGAACAAAGTGCGGTATGTCCTGTTGAGCAGTTTCGATTCTCTTCTTTCAGTGATTTGAAGATCGTGTTGGTTTTCTAGCCTGAAAATAGTAGGTGGCATTCTGACTGTAATTGGTACAGTACTGGATACACCATTCTGATATGCTATTATGCATATCAAACTGGTGTAATTATTTTACTTGGGTTTGGAGGAAATATTTTGCATTTGGATGGGGAAAAAAATAAAAAAACTATTGTGCGAGGTTGGTTTTTAATTTTTTTAATTAAAGCTGCCTGTAGATATGGAATGTTGTCAGAAAGAGATTAATGAGTAGACTGTAAGTGAGGTGGAGAAAAAGCGTATGAATTGTAGAGATGCGATAGATTGTGTATCACATGGATGGAGGGCATTGCTCACTCTATACGGGTTGTATTTTGGGAGACAGAATCTAATTTCCCAAATCTGGAAATGAGAAGCTATACAGATACTTTCGTTCTTCATCTGTTCAAAGTGAAGAGAGTCATGGAAAGTTTTGCTCCTGTGTCCCAAGACCTGAGGAATGGGAGTATGTCGCTGAAAAAGAATCATACAGAACAGAAATCTGTGGCCCTTATCTGGCTTTACCTTTCTTTCGCTGCACAGAGAATCCAACATTGAGGCATCCCCACATAACATCCTCTAGTATAGGGAGTGGGGAACCTTTTCCCTTGCAGAGGCCACTTTGAAAATTAGTACAAGCTCCAAAAGCCACATAGGAGTTGAGGTGAGAGTGCTTAAGAGATGTGCTCAGGAAGAGGAGACTCCAGAATATGGAGCACTCCTCATGTAGTTATCAGAGCAAGCCTGGCACCAAAGGGTGTTTTCAGACGTTACGGGGCCGCTTGGCCCCGTACCGAAAACAACCCTTTCATTCCCCGCCGGGGTCACCCTATCACGCCATATCAGACGTGCCGGGGGGATCCCGGCGGGGAATCTGGGAGGGGGCGGGGCCGTGCGGCGCAACATGCGGCCGCACGGCCCCGCCCCCT
>QEPC01001599.1:1259675-1270494 GCA_003113815.1 Sphenodon punctatus
CTTCCCGGGACATTCCCCCGGCTAGCCCGGGAAGCGTGGTTCAAATTGACCCCATGCGGGTATTGACCGTGACGAACATCTGGCGGCCGCCAAACAGACGTTCGAGCCACAGTGACCACAGGTGGGTATTCACTGTGGTTCACTGTGATCTCGTAACGTCTGAAAATACCCAAACTTGCCATGCTAAGTAAAATGGTTGCTATGCTAAGCTATGCTTAGCCATTGCTATGCTTAGCCATGCTAAGTAAAATTCACAAGTCTGGTGGCTATCACCACTCCAGAATGTAATCCACAGAGAAGTATGCACATAAAATTACTTTTTGTTGTAGAAAAATAGCAGCTTGCATGCTTTTAGGACTAAAACATTGTCTTTAGTGGCATTTCACAGTCAGAGATTCTGGGCACTAAGGTTAATACAAAATTAGAGAGCTTCACTGTGTGTGTTATGATAGGGTTCTCCAGATCTTGGATGGTGACAAGTATCTTATAGCATGGGTATCTAAGTTTTTGGAAATACAAATATAAACTAACATACCTTAACAAGCATATATTTTTATACAAATGGGTTTACTCATTTTAAATATTAATCTTGTTATTACACTAAGGGTATTTCAGACGTGACACCCTGCCTGTGGTCACACTTAACCCAGCATGGCCATGGGTGGTGGTGTCATGTCTGCCAGATGTTCACCACGGGTGGGAGCAGACGTAACCCCGGGCCATGGCAGGGCTTAACCTGGGATGTTTGCTGGGCTTCCTGCCCAGCACACATTCCGAGTTAAGCCCTGCCACAGTCCGGGGAAGCCTACCTTGAACCGTGGTAGAGACTCCACCTAACCTTGGCTGGTGGCTGGAGCAGTTCTGGGTGGACGTGCCAGCCTGATAGGCCGCCGCACCCGCTCATCAGGGAGGAAGCAGGGCTGCATTGAAGAGCGTGAGGGTCAGGGCTACGCGGACCCATGTCTGCACATTCCCTGCCCTTTTCCTGCCCCCTCCTGAGCCCCGGCCATTGGAACATTCGTTTGGAGGCCGGGCAGACCCCTGTCCAGGGTGAGGGCTCTCACCCCAGGCAGGGTTTAAGCGTGGCGGCTCACTAAACTGTCACATGTGAAAATACTCTTAAGATTTCCTTGTGGTTTTTGTGATCTCTTTTGGACACATTTAAGAATTTTCATAATGTTCACAGAAAGAATGAAAGACTACACAACTGCACCATATTTTTAGAGTTTTATATTGTCTATTCTTGGAGAGTATATTTATTTGCAGTATACAAAGCCAGCAGCTCCACACTGAATCCTTTGTCCTTTCTGTTGGATGAAACGGTGATAGCTTACTGTAAATATGGATGACTGCCAATCTGTGGCGCAGATTTTTTTTTAATACTGTAAACTGGCAAGAGTTCAAAAATTACAATTCTTCCTCTTATAATATTTACCTTTTCCTTCTATATTAGAGCTTGGTGAAGAAGACAAAGACAAACAGTCGACATGGTTAAATGTTCATATTGAGTAACCAATATGAGCAAAGAATTATCAATTTGTTGTGGGGTTTCTTGCATTTTTAAAATTTCTTTTGAATCGAAATTGGAAATATTTATTTTTTCTTATGAATAGGTTAAAGCATTAAGAAGGTTATGCATAGATTTATGTAAGGACAGAACAGAAAGTATTATACATTCCTAGTATACTGTGTTCTGGAAGACTGTTTCTGATTTGATGCTACTTTCTAGTCCACTAACCAGTTTCAGAAAGTTTAATGTATGCTGCCTCTGCTACAGTTTTAAACTATTTTCTGACTTGTACATACAACTTGATTTCCCAAAATTACTGCTGGTTTCTTTATTCTGCAGCTATATTTAAAGCAGCATAGAAAAATAAAATGAGGTGTCGAGTTCTCCAATGTAAGGCGGTTTTTTACATTATTATTTTTTTCTTATACCAGGAAAGATGCTAAGCAACATTGGGTGAAAACAGGCATGCACATAACTCTGCTTTAACACCACTTTAACACTGCTTTAACATTTCTTATGCATATTGCAGAGCAGCTGTATTGTCAGTGCCCTCTGCAGCCCTGCAACACGCATGAGAAATGTTAATGTGGTGTTAAAACAGTGCTAAAGTGGAGTTAAGGTGCATATCTGTTTTCACCCATTGTTGATATTTTGTAATCGTATTGCTAATACAGTTGGTATTCCTGCAAAAGATAGGATTTTAAAAAAATATATCGGGGTTATAGAAAACATGCTGGAATTGTGTTGATTTGTACATAGAGAAATACATAGGCCCTTTTCACACAGACACGAACACTGGGTGTTTTCAGACGTTACGAGATCACAGTGAACCACGGTGAATACCCACCTGTGGTCACTGTGTCTTGAACGTCTGTTTGGCGGCCGCCAGATGTTTGCCACGGTCAATACCCGCATGGGGTCAATTTGAACCACGCTTCCCGGGCTAGCCGGGGGAATGTCCTGGGAAGCGTGGTGAAAGAGATCCCCAGCGGGGACCAAAAAAACCCCCAGGCGCTGGGCGCTGGCCGGGCGCCATGGCCCGGGATCACCAGCAGGATCCCGGGCCGTGGCGAATTCGGCTGGACGCTGCGGCCGCATTGGCCCTGCTGCCCGCCCTTCTCCCCAGAGGGCGGCCGGCGGGGAGCGTGGAGGGGGCAGGGCCGTGCGGCCGCACGTTGCGCTGCGCGGCCCCACCCCCTCCCAGATTCCCCGCCGGGATCCCCCGGCATGTCTGATATGGCGTGACGGGCTCACCCCGGCGGGGGATGGATTCGTTGTTTTCGGTACGGGGCCAAGTGGCCCCATAACGTCTGAAAACACCCACTGATAAAATGGGTGTTACATTTTATTATACATGTTGCAGGGCACCCATAGACTACACCTGCAGCCCTGCAACATGTATAATAAAAATGTAACACCCATTTTATCAGTGTTAGAATGTCTGTGTGAAAAGGGCCATAGTCAGATGAATGTACTTTGCAGATCTAGAAAGATGAAGCAAAATCTTTATTGTTAAATAGAACGTTTAGGTAAAAATAGAGATTTTAACAAATACTGTCAAGTTCCATAGTATACTGGGACTCATTCAATTATTTTACCATGCTGATTAAAATATTTGAACCAATTGTCACTGAATACTTGATATTATCAGAGGGATTTTTCTTTTTGATAGAGCTTGAAATATATTGTATCTTTTAATCTTAGGCCTTTTTGCATGGATGCCCGCTCTCTCCCGTGTGCGGGTGGGTGTGTGGTGGCATCTGTGTGACTACTGTGGCGGGTAGGTGAGGGTACGTGGATGCTCCCACGCTGCACCCACCTCCACCCATCGCCCACGCACAGAGCAATGGCGCCAGTGGCAGATGCTCCGTGTGTGGAGGTGGGTGGGCATCCGGGCCGGCCACACAGTGCTCACCCGCTGTGGCCTCCGCCCATACCCCTTGCACCATCTGCCCATTTGAAAAGGGCCTTAGAGAGGGCTACTGAAACAAAATATTTTGTTTTGCATGTTTTAATTAGATTAGGGCTAATTAATTTATGCACTCAAAGGGTTGCTGTTTAAGCTTTGAGCATACCTCTCAATTTTGTTCGGTCCAAATAAGACACAAAATGGCCTCTTACGTACACAATGCAAACTTCCCGCACATGTAACATTATAGTTAATGGGAACACACAATGAGTGTTAACAGTTTAAGCAAACTTGTTTTTACTATAAGGGGCATTGTGCAACACACTCAAAACAAAGAGCACAAGAATATTATTCTTTCAGGATACTTAAAATTCTGAGAGATTCTTGTCTCTTGTGGAAGTTATTCCTTCTGTAATCTTTACTCCATTATTCTCAGAAAAAAATAGTTAACAATAGAAGTGAGGAAAAACCGCATTTTTGTGGAGCTTAGGAAGCTGTGGGGCTAAAATGAGTAACCTCGTTTAAAATAAGAGAATTATGGCCTGAAGATTAATTTTTAATTGAATATTTACATTTTTTCTTAAATTCAGTGGAAACATTTGAAAAGAGCAATGCTTAGTAATATGAATTTTAAAAAGTGAAGAGTTTCTCAGTGATACCATTAGAAATTTCCTCACTCCTGATTTATTTATTCTTTTTATTCCAAAATGACACACTTAAATTCAAGTGATTTCAAAACATGCATGAAAAACATAAAGCTCAGCTGAAAAATGACATATTGGTCTGGAAAAATGTCTCAAACTAAATGCCTGTTATAAAATAAAAGCTAAGACAATCAATATGAATATCTTAGAGAGAAATCAGTATCATTATTTTAGGTAACCTTATGAAAACTGCAGCTACTTGGAAAAGGTGTTTTTGTTTGGATGTTTTAATGCTGCATGCCAACTAAAAATTTGCAATTCATACCTCCAACCACTTCTCCCTACAGGAGAAAATAACAGGCAAGAATTTCAATTTGTTTACATGTCTTATGCTCTACCATATCTATTTATTAATATATGGAAATAACATCTTTTTAGTCTTTAACTTGGCTATTTAATTTTTACTCCCATGTTATATCACGAGAAAAAAATTAAAGACATCCTGTGCATAGTGTGATTTTGGAATTCAGCATACCACCGTTGGTTTACTTTTCCTCTCCTCCCAGCCAGTATCTTTTTTCTCCTTGATAATAAGTGCCTACTATTTGTCTCTGGAAAAAAAACAGGCTTGCCCATTTCTTCTTCTTTCATCATTTTTCTCCCATTGGGGCCCTTGAGCCTCTTCTGAGATGACTGGTTTTCTCTACTGATGCCACCCTGATTTTTCCCCAACACCGAAAAAAAAGGTAGGATATGAGTATGTGCAGCACTCACTCAGCTCTGATGTATAGTTTACATGGAAAGAGAAACTCTCTTCAGTGCTAGAGGCACACCATCCCCACCTGTCACAGAGGGGTCAGAATGCTTTGGCTGTTGTTGCCTGAATCAAGTTACTGGAGACGAGGGAGGAAAGGAAAGTACTCGAGCGGAAACAAGTAGCTGATTTGCTTCCCACGGATAATACCTGCATTCTCAAGTACCATGTCGGGTACTTGACAGGCTCCTTGATTACTGATCGGGTACCTGGAAAATTCAAACATTCAGTAATTTCTGTTACCGATTTTTCCTCTTTCTGATTACCAATTGGTATATTGGGACAGAAAACAGAACAATTGGACCAGAAATAAAAAACTCAGAACTCTAAATCGACTTTCCAGGACGGAAAACAAAAAAATCACTATGGACATCAACATTCCACGACACCTGGAATGTTCCAGGACACCTGGGTACCTGAATTGGGTCGAAATCGGGTACCATTCGGTATCCAATATTGTTCGATCAGTTCAGGTACCAGAAATTTATGTGCATGTTGTTGTTGTTGTTGTTTTTAATTGTACAACACCATAAATGTGCTTGGCACTGAGCAGTCGTTAAACCTGAAATGGCTCTCCCCTGGGAGATGTTGTGGGGCTGGGAGGGGCTTACAACCTAAGATGGACAAGAGAGGGGAGACGAGGAAGAGGGAAATATAGGGAGAAGCAGCATTCATGAAGTTGAGAAGTTGTAGGCGCACATGCTCTTAGATTAGTTACAGGGGAGAATTTGCCTCTTTTTTTACTGTTCCCACTGCCAAAATTCTTGTAATCTTGTCATCAGTTACATCCCACAGCCTCTCTCTCTTGAAACAGTTATGCTTAACTTCTGCATCCTCCTTTTCATTGGCTTTCCTGCTCTCACCTTGACCGTCTAAGTTCTAAACCCTATTTAGTTGAATATTTAAATAGCGAATCCCAAATTGCGAAATGAATGATGAATTAAAAAATCATGAATTTATGCATTGCAAATTATTAATTAATACATTATGAATTGTAAATCACAAATAGAATTCAGATTTGCAGTTTGCATATTGATAAAATTTGTTCAACTATGAACTTTAATTATTCAACACCAGTTTTTTCCTGATTGCCTAAAGTAAAAAATTCTGAACTTAAATTGCTAGTTAACACTGTCCCTTCAGAAGAAAACCTGTGCATGCTATTTGACCAAATTTTGAACAAACAATATGGCCAACCTCGAGTGTTAAAAAATTATGAATCAGACCTCCAGAATTGTTGAAGATGACTTAGAAATTAGTATGGTGTGGGATTTCTGTTTGTCTTCTGGTTTGGGAGTTTTTAGGATTCTCACACTCCATAGCCATGACAGCAAGAATCTTAAAGGATCCCTGAGATTATTATGAAATAACTTTACTCCAACAGCTACCACCAAACAGCTGATGGGGGAGTGCGTCTCCCCCCCCGCCCCCCATTGGCTGTTTGGTGAGCGCACCCACCCGCCAAACAGCTGATGGGGGACCCATGCAAAGTGACAACCAGCCTTAGCCATTGCTGCGACTGTCAATCTGCAAGTCTGGGCAGCCCCCCTCTCTAGAGCCTCCTGCCCATTCAAAGTGACAGCTAGCTGGCCTTGTGGCAGTAGCAAGGACTACCTGGCTGTCACTTTGCACAGTGGGGAGGTGCAGATGTGGGTGGGGTGTGTGGCCTTTCTCAAGTGACGGGGAGCCCCCTGGATCATTGCTGCAGGTCTGGCTTCTGGTTACTTGGGAAGTCTGAGCATGCACCGCCTTCCTCCTTGCAGCACTTCGCCAGCTGGGAGACACTGGAAGGTGGGATGGAGCCTTTGAAAGTAACAGACTGCCAGGTTGCTCCTGCTCCCTGACATTTTCAAAGACTCCCTGTCACTTTCAAAGGCCCTGTCCCCCTCTTCCAGTGCCTCCCAGCTAGAGAGGCGCTACAAGGGGGAAAGTGGGAGAAGGGGCACCTGGACTTTGAAAGTGACCGGGAGCCACCCCACAGCAGTGGCCTTGGGGGCTCCCTGTCACTTTGGGAAAGGCCACTGCCCCCACTCCTTCACCTCCCACCCATGCAAAGTGACAGCCAGGTGGTGCTTGCCGCTGCTGCAGGGCCAGGTAGCTGTCAGTTTGCACAGAAAGGAGGCACTGGAGAGGTGGAGAGCCGCCCGGACTTGCAAAGTGACAGCCAGGCTGCTCCGCAACAATGGCTGTCATTTTGCATGGCTCTCATTTTGCATGGCTGGCAGGCGCTTCCCTCAGGAGCGCCCCCCCCATCTGTTTGGCTCATGGGGGGTGGGGCTGGGCCCTGCTTATCTGTGGGACCGCCTCACTCCCCATGTGCCCGTGCGACCCTTGAAATCATCCGTGGGAGCCTTTTTGGAGGTTCCCCGGGCAAGGCGGGTGGCCACCAATGTTAGATCTTTTTCGGTGGGCGCCCCTGTGCTGTGGAATTTGTTCCCGGAGGAGGCTCGGTTGACTCCCACTCTCCTGCTGTTTTGGCGTGTATGTAAGACCTGGCTGTTCTGTCAGGCTTTTGGCGAGGGGTAGGGGTGGGGGGTGGGTTTCCCCACACTGTATTTTATTTTAAATTGTTTGTTTTTAAAAAAAAATGTTTACTGAGTGTTGTTCGCCGCCCCGGGCTGCCCTGTGGGCAGGAGGGGCGGGATATAAATTTTAAATAAATAAAATAAATAAAAATTGGCGGGCAGGTGCGCTCATCAAACAGCTAGTGGGGGGCCTCCAAGAGTGCCCCCATCAGCTGTTTAGTGGCTGGCTGTGTGCACCAAATAGCCATGGGGTGAGAGGAGCATGCTCATCCCAAACAGCTGATTTGGGGCCTGGAGGAGCTCCAGCCCCCATCAGCTGTTTGGCGGGCTGGGTGACCACTTCTCCAGGCCCCCCTGATCAGCTGTTTGGCTGGGGTGTTTCTCTGGACCCAATCCATGGACCCCTGCCTTGCAGCAGAGCTGGGCGGGCCTAACATATGTGCCGCCCCACATTAGCCCGGATTGGCCTGGGTGGGCAGACCTTGCCCTGGGGTTCGCCTTGGAGATTTTCCAGAGGGCACATCCCAGGCCATCCATCTGCCTGCCCCTGGGCAGTAGTGGGCCAACATCTGGGCTGGCGGTGAGAGAACAAATGTGCAGCTGAGTCCTGGGCCAACGCAGGCCACCATGATGTCTGGTTTTTTTACCCAACATTGCCTGATCCTCTAAAGCCCTATGCAGTTTCTTGACTTTATGAACTCAGAGTATGGTAGTCCTATTGTAATCAATGAGAACAGAGCTACCATAAGTCATTGCAGGACTGGAACTTTATTTTTCTAAGGAAGCTGTAGCTAGTAATCTGATTTATTTGCTAAGACATGCATTATTACATCCTGTGGTTGCTGCTTTCTGAAGTGTTTTATAATACTGAGTGCATGATGATTAACCAGATCAAAGAAGTATCGCTGTACCTCAGAAATAAACTCATAGTCCTTTTGTTTTGTGGAGATATGTGTGGAGAGAGATATTTAAATATATCCATGTTTAGGATAAAATATTTTATTTTCTGTAAATTTTACAGATGATATAGTTGAAATTCTTATCTTATTAGATGAGGTAAGAGAGGAGGCAAATTTAAAAAGTTTCATTTAGATGCCACACGAAGTTCAGTTTAGTTTTCAACTGTTTCAACATCTTAAAAATTTTGATGAAAACTGATTGGTAAGGTTGCTGAAGATATGGCTAAGAATTAAATAGCAGAGTTCAGACTGAGGTGCTGTCGTGGGATTGGGGTCTCACTACCCCACTCTAGCTGTCATGATTCAGTTTCCCTGACTTGCAGCTCTCACTGCATCAGCTCTCTCTCTAGAACTGATTCAGCCTGCAATGGGTGAACCTTCTTGTCACCTTTTTAGCCTCAGAGTTTCCCTGCACAGACACTTTGTCTCTAGGTTCATCTGTGTTTGTAAACACAGAATTAACCCCAAACTGTGTCCCGCCAACGTTAGGATTAGCAATTCCACTGGACCATACTAAATTCAGTTAAAAGAAGTTTAATGAATAAATCATGAAAATGCATGCAGTACAAAATTATATTCAAGAGCGCAGTAATCAAAATAACATAACCAATAACACATTCCTATCTGTACTTGGATTCTCCTGACTTAGGCTCACCCTAATCAAGGTCCAAGGATATCTCCGTTCATGTCACAGCCAGCGGTAACAAGTCTTAAGAGTTTCCAAGAGCCCTTACTTCATAGTGTCTTTGGTGCAGCCCTTCTCTGGCTGATACAATGTGATGATGAAGATAAAGCTCTCATGAAAAAGAAGCTCCTCTTTTTGTCTTGTCTTCCCCCTTAAGTACTTTTCCAGGATCCTTTGTTTGATTTCCCCGCCAGGTGGCTGCTTTCAGTCACATCCACAGGAAGAAATAAATTTGCAACTCAATGGCCTATTGCTAGTGTCTGCAGAAGTGTTAGGCTTTTTCTAATTACACCATTGCTCAGTGTCATGAACTTAGCAGTTCTCCATTGCATGAAGTGAGTTTCCAGTTCTCAGCTTTCACATTACATACATGTTTAACAAACCTTTACATATTTGTTAAGACCTGTAGTCTACATGTAGTCCAGTATCTCCTCATCACAGGTGCTTTTGTTATAATTTTCTTTTCCATTTTTTATTTCAAAATGAGCAATTCATTTTGTTTGTTTCAGGATTTGTATGCATTTTGAGTTAGTAGGCTCATAAATTATGGCTTGGCTCTCGATTCTACAGTTATTCCTCTGTCATCCTGAAAAGGCAGCCTCAGGTTATACAAAAGACTTCATAGAAGCTGTGTATTATAGGGAGAAACACATCGACATAGCAAGCTAAAGTTTTTAACAATTGAATTACAATAGTTTCAGCTTACTATTGTGTACAGTATAACATTTGCTCGATCAGGGCCATTATGGGTACAGTAAAATTGTAATGCACTTTTTATTATAGTACTCTATATGTGTTCATAATTTTAGGAACATTCACCTTTTGAGCTGATCCTTTCTATACTTGAATTTTGTTTGAAGAGCATTTGCTTGGAAAATTTCTTCAACCATTTAAAAATTATGGGTATAATGGAAAATTACATTTCTCCCATTTTGAAAATAAAAATACAATGATACTTTTAAAAGATGAAGAAAAAGGAAAAATGGCAGGAGCTTGAAATCTGGGATGGAAACATTCCATGTTGCAGATTAGTCCATTGCCGGCGCACCCACTCCCTCCCCCCGAAAGCAAGACAGGACACGATTTGGATTTATATGGCCGCATCCTTTATTATCCAATTACAACAGTCAAATTAGGTGAGGGGGTGACATCGCCTATTGCAATACAGGTCCAGTATCAATCATAACCCATAACTTCAACAGAG
This sequence comes from Sphenodon punctatus, assembly GCA_003113815.1. Lineage (NCBI taxonomy): Eukaryota > Metazoa > Chordata > Lepidosauria > Sphenodontia > Sphenodontidae > Sphenodon > Sphenodon punctatus. The sequence continues at coordinate 1,269,926 of QEPC01001599.1, forward strand.
GGGGTTGCGAAATGCCTTCGCCAGCCTCCTCAACAGTAAACGTCTCCCTTTCGTCCAGCGCCAGGGGCGCTGGACAATTAATTGATTATATGAACTACCGCCTGATTATCACACCAAAAAAACCCCTGTCCTGTTGGCCAATTTACCATGCCACAATTTGACAGCTACCACAATGGGGAACAGCTCCAGGAATGTGAGATCTCTTATGATGCCAGCACTGACCCATTCTGGCGGCCAGGGGGCTGCACACCACTGCTGCTGAAAATACACCCCAAATCCATGTGCCCCGGAAGCATCTGAATGGACCTGAAACTCTGCATTCAACTGAACCTGTCCCCTCCAAACCAAAACCCCGTTAAAACGGTCTAAAAATGATAGCCAGGTCCGCAAATCCTCCTTCATCTCCCTGGACACCCTGATGTGATAATGAGGCGACAAGTCCCCTGCTAACCTCCCATACAAACGTGACAAAAATGCCCTACCAGGTGCAACTACCTTGCACGCAAAATTCAGGCTCCCAATGAGCGACTGGAGCTGCCGAACAGTCACCTTGGTGGCTGATACACATT
>QEPC01001599.1:1286157-1354448 GCA_003113815.1 Sphenodon punctatus
GGGGGGCCACGATGGAGAGGGCATTCTCGGTGGTGGGACCGCGGCTGTGGAACTCCCTTCCGGAGGAAGCTCGCCTGGCCCCAAGCCTTTTAACATTTCGGCGGAACTGTAAGACCTGGCTGTTTGCCCAGGCCTTTGGGAGGGAGGGTGGGGAGGGAGGATTTTAGTCCCCTACCCATTTGTTTTTACCTATTTGTTTCTGGAGTTGTCTAGCCCTGTTTTAATATTTAATATTTAATATTTGATTGTTTTAGATGTATTTTATTGTATTTTATTGTTTTATTGTTGGAAGCCGCCCCGAGCTGTGTTGCAGGAGGGGCGGGGTATAAATTTGTAAAATAAAAATAAATAAATAAATAATTCTGATGGTCTGACTACAGCTGAAACCAGTACCTGAACAAATGAATATACCCATCGAAATTTCAGTATTTAAATAGTTTTGGGCAGATTGGGTACTAAATGTTTAGTGCCTGGATTACTGTTACAGAATTACTGGTTTTCCGTTGCTGAATTAACATTTCATGCCAGAGTTTACCCATTGCCAATTTTCTAGTTTCTTTCCATTTCTGTTTATTGTGATTGCCCCATATCAGAAAATCACTAAAAATGGTAACATGATAAGTTGGAATGGGTCAGTAAAACAGAAAATCAGTAACTTGTTAATGGTAATACTTGGCATTTTGAGTAGTTGGAATTTTACATAACAAATTACCTGTAATTTTGGATATTACCATGGGTAAAAAGATTGCTACCCATTTCAGCTGTAAATTTTAACTGTTGCCTTTAGGACCCAAAGTATTGTAAAAGTAGGAGATTAGACTAATCGTTAATTACTTCTGCATTCAGGGTACTGCAAATTGTCCCTATTGTTGCCTAGGCATGAATAAAATGAATGCTTTGCTGCTTTCTAAAACCTCACTAATAGGTTTTAAGAACTGTTTAAAAATGTAGTAATCAAATGGATATCCAGAAAGAGTATCACTTTTTGCTCCTCTGTTTCATATAAAAGGTTGAGCAAAACTGATTCAGCTGACCCTTTCTTATCTTTTTGAGTTGGAAATATTCAGCATATTGATTACATAACTTAAAATGGATCAAGGAAGAGACTTCATATGAAACTTGTTTTGTGTACCTAAGATAAAGGGAAAGCATGAAGATCTAAGGAAACTCATACAAGCAACTTGTAAAACTAGGATTGTTTAAGTTTCATATGTGCCCATTGGAATATTTTTGCCTTTTGGACATATTTTAGGCACTCCTTTAAGGACCTGTTTGGAGCACAGAGTTACATGAATTTCATTGGGATTTGGGCATCTTGCTCCCCATGCCTATTGAAAATAGCATACATGCATCACAGCATACATGGTTGTACAGTGCTTAGCACAATGGAACTCTGTCAGGTTGAGGCTTGTGGGTAGTATGATTTACAGAGTATTAAATAATGTATACTTAAAAAATAATAATAATCCTAAATCAGGGGCACTTGATGTAGTGGCTAACTCTAAAAGCAGTGAATCTTGCCAAGTGCAGAAGGGAGCAATTCATGTTCTAACATCTTTCTGCAACCATGAGTGCTTGAAACTTACATTTTCAGCCTGGTTTTCTATGGGAAGAAGGCTTGTAATGGCTTACTCAGTGACTGTTTGTGTGTGTTTCCCTTAATAACTTTTGATTGTACCTGCTGATTTCAACCAAATTTGGTAGAGGGACAGAAGACCCCTCCAAATGAGCAGGGACACAAAATTTGTTACAATGCATCCACCTGAAGGGGAGATGATCTTTTTTGTAGCAAAAAATCCCATTTACTTAAATTGAGCTCTACCAACATACATGAAAAGAAACATCATTAGTTCAGGTGCTTGCTGAATAAATCTACTTGATTAATTCATAATCTGAGATTATTATGTTGATCACATGACTATAGAAGATGGTACTTTAGGAAAAATATCAAATAACTACTCTCCTCCCCTCCCCACCCAACTTGTGATAAAATAGTAAAAGAGGAAAGCGGAAAGCACAGGCCAACTCTCTAGAAGGTGCCCGGAGAATCCCAGTACTGTGCATAATCCATCTTGATTGTTACAACAGAAGGAATTTGCTGGATAGAACACTTCTATATTGCCATGGTGAAAGAAGGTGCCTGAAGGGCACATTGAGCCCCTTATACAACATTGCTCAATGTAGTTAGGATGTAGTACATAAAATATACACATAGAATTTACTGTCTATATTATAATAGTCATAACCAATTGCAGCAACAGAATCAGGCCTGGTAAGTGATTTGCTCCACAAAACTGCTAAGTCACTTTTCAAGCCTTTTCAAATCCAGTGCACATTTCTAATTACAGTGTACTTGAAATTAAGTTCATTCATTCATTCATTCGTTCAAACTTATACCCTGCCTTTCCCTTAAGGTTTGGGACAGTTTACAAAATAAGAACATGACACTGAATGAATGAAATTTATTAACGGCCTAAGCCAAATAATTTTTTTTTATACAATTCATAAAAACCATCTTGCTAATTATAGCACAAACAAAACATAGCATTTACATATATTAATTTAGAACAATTCAAAATTCTCGGAATTAACCTCTTAACCTACCAATAACATACTTGCCAACAGCTCTTAATACCAGAGATATTTCACATATGAACAAGCTTGCAGATTTTGCAGATTTCACATGATTTTCCATTTCACAAGTCAGCTTTAAGATTTCCACCACTGGACAAGGTCTTCAAAGCCAAGCATATTTGTCCTTTTCTCTCTCCCACTGTGCTAAGAAAAGCAGGTAAAGGCATTTGCAGTAGATTTAAACATCATAATTTCTATACACCTTTCTTTCCCTCTATCATTTTCTTTCTTTTAATTTGTGCAGCGTATAAATACTTAGCCACAGCTACAAGTATCTCCATATTTTGTTCTAACATATAGATCATTTTCCCTTGATCCGTCCACCCTTCCTTCTTCTTTATAAGAGGAGAGAGCCACCTACTCCTCTCTTCCATATAGAAGGGGCATTTCCACAGAATGTGCACTATATCTTCTATATTTTCGGAATTACATGGACAGAATCTTTGATGTATCGGAATTGGAATCTTATCCCATCTACCCACCTCAGCCAAACAGCATCCCCCCACCCACTTCCGTCCATGTGAAAACAGCCCATTTGAAAAGGCCCTAAATTGAATTGGGGAAAACGCATCTCAGTTGGTATTTGCAAATTCCCCAGTATCAACGGAGACAGGTAATAACAAAGATGTGTTACATGACACTGACTTTATATATCTCTTTGATATTGACAATGTAATGTCTTGAAAAACAGTACTAGTGTAGTAAGGTGTAAGTGGAATGAAAAAGGAAGACTCAAACATGCTATCTTGCAAACATTATTAGTTTCTAAATAAAAAGCCACTCATTTGTCTCTTGAGAGAAATGGGAGAAAGATGCTGTTGGCCAGCAGAGAAAAGAACCATCTGCTAGAGCTATCAACAGTTGGTTGATTTTCAGAATTAGTTGCTGACAATCTCTGTCTTAACCAGTGTAAATTATTTTAGTTAGTAGCAATCAAGCAAACAGGTACATAGAAGTGGGAGCAATAATTGGAAACTGGAAGTGGGTGAGGGGGGGAATGGGTATGGAAAACATGTTTTAGAAATGGTTAACTTCATTGCCAATAATATGATGATATTTGTTTTCAAGTTTTATTATAAATCTTGCAATATAATAAATTTTACATTCCATTTGATGGTGCTGGTGAGTCATTACCCTCTGTTATAAAGGGAATAAGTTTTGGCACTTCCTTTTCTTTTTCCTTTTCTTTGTTTCTTTCTTTTTCTTTGTGGTGTTCAATTTCTTTTCTGCAAACAGCTAGAATGAGCTAAAGCATTCTCTGTTTTCCATTAGGTCTCATTTGCTACAGCTTTCTGCCTTTAAATTACTTCTGAACCACAGAATCTGGCAGGGCTCATTGGAAGGCATTTAAGGACAACTACTTGATCTGGAATTTAGCCATGTACAGTACTTGAAGGCATAGAACAAAGCAGTATGAGTTACTAAATGTTTATGGCTCTTCCAGGAGAGCCAGTAGAATTAAATAGAACATCTGTTACAACACAGTATGTAAATGTTCACTTTTGCTGCATGGAAAATGCTTTTAACTTTTCTGAAAATAAACACCTATTTAGCGTTTCTTCCTTTGGTAGTGTCCCCTCATCTACAATTGCTTGTCTAATCACACGAGATTAAGCACACACAAAAAACTGCTAGCATCAGATATATTTAACAAGTAATTTAAGGAGAACTGACTGGTTTAATTAACCACTGCAGTTAAAACCTTACAACTATAATTCAAATTCAGTCTGGAAGCTAATAGTAAATTCCACCTTCAATTACACCATTACAATTTCAGGCCACTTTCTGAAAAAAAAAATACTACAATGTAGGCCCTTTTTACATGGGCTGTGGCGTGTGTGTGTGTGTTTCCACGTGCACCGTGGTCCATGTGTGCTGCGTGGGGGGAGGGTGTAGACAGGCACACACCCACCCCTCCATGCTTCCCCACACATGTGGGCACCTCTGTTTTTTCAGGTGCCTCCTTGCATGGGGATGTGTGCACGTAGGAGCATGCACCCCCACCCCCCATGGGATTTAGGGCTTTTTCAAATGGGCCGATTTTACATGGACAGAGGTGGGTGGGGGGATGGGTGTTTGGCTGAGGTGGGCAGAGGACACACACTCACCTCCACCCACCTCCACCCATGGAGCCTCCTCCGGTTTTCCGGAGGGCTCGGTGGGTGGAGATGGATGTTGCGCGGGAGCGCGCACGCACCCCCACTCATCCCAATCAGTGTTCACACAGGTGAACACCGAGCGGACACCCATCCTCCCATGGCCGTTTATATGGACGCCCCCTCCCAAACACGCGCCCTAACACCGAGTGGAGGGGGCATCCATGTAAAAACGGTCATGGACTGGGGGCCCCGCAGGTGTGTGGGAGGGTGGGTGTGCAGCGCGGTGGGTGGAGATGGGTGTGGGGCCATTCCCATGGGTGCACACCCATCTTCACACATGGAGGCACTTCAGTTAGCCCTTTTCAAATGGACGACAGTGGGTGGAGGGATGGGTGTGTGCCAGCGGTTGGTGGAGTTGGGTGTGCAGCCGTTCCTACAGGCGCACACCCATCTCCACACATGGAACAACCGACATTGGAGCCCGTTGTGGAGATGGGTTAGAGGCATCTCATGTGAAAAGGCCGTTACACGGGTGGCACCCATTACTTTACATGGGCTGCATGCACAGAAAGCTGCTTGTCCGTGCAGGTGCCATCTTTGGAAAGGGCAGCCAGGGCTGAGCAGGTCTGCACATGTTAGAGTTTTTTCTTTTTCAACCTGCAAACCCGGGAAGGGGCATGGTGCGGCGCGGAACACAGCGGGGGGGGGGCAGGATCCCTGTCTGACCCCCAGCTAGGCCCCCAAACCCCCTCTCCTTGGTCCTGCCCAAACTTCCTTTTCCCTTACAGGTGAGGAGGCCGGGTGGGGGCCAGAGGTGCCCAGGCGGCTTGTTTTTATCTGGTCACCTTTGGCTCTCATGCCAGCCCCTCCCCTGCTTGTTACCCCGGCCCCTTGAGTAATTTGTGAGAACTCGCGGGGGGAAGGGGGCGAGAACTACAGAGTTCTTGGCCCCTCCTCTTGATTTTCATGACTTACTCATGATGTTATTTTTTCTTCTTCTTTCAGCTCTAGTCCTGCCTCCAACCTCCCCTTTTTAGGGAAGGTTATTGAACAGGTAATTACTCACGCCATTCAGGTGCATTTTGATACCTGATTCCTGGTGTCAGCCCATCTTTCATCCTGGGTATGGTACTACTGCACTTGTGGCCTTGGTTGACAATCTTCACCTGGAGATCAGCAGGGGAAAATGTACCCTGTTGATCCTGTTAGATCTTTCTGACAGTCTTTGACAGTGAATCATGAGGTGTTGTTGAGATGACTGTGGGTCTTGGCAAGGGTATGTGGGGTTGCTCTTGAATAGTTCTGTTTTTACTTGTCAGGGAGATCTCAGCGGGTGGTAATGGGTGATTACTTGACATCTTTGCAAGACCTCCCTTGTGGGGAGTGATTGGCTGTCTTGGGGAGAGTGATGTTGGCAAGTTAATTTAAGTGGAATCCAGACGACTGAAGAGATGATGACTGACCAGCCCTGTACCCTCAGGGGGAATAGGACACTCATTATTGAGGGGGTCCAGCCTGCTTTGATCACTCAGGATTGTAACCTTGGGGCACTCCTGGATTCCTTGTTGTGCCTGGAACCTCAGGTTGCAGCGGTGACCAGGAGTGCATTCCACCAACTCTTAACTGGTAATGAGGCTGCTACCCTTTCAAACCAAATCGGACCAGGGTGCCATCATCCATGCTTTCATAAACTTGAAGTTAGACTACTGCAATGCGCTCTATGTGAGGCTACCCTTGAAGTCTGTTCAGAGACTGCAGCTGGTACAGAATGCAGTGGCCCACCTTCTAACAGGACGGGGTCTCCAGAAGCACATTACACTGGTGATACAAAGTCTTCGCAGGTTGCCAATAGTGTTCCAGGCACAATTCTTGTTGCTAGTTTTGACTTATAAAGCCCTTGACAGCTTGGGCCCTGCTATGGCTTTGGCACGGGTGCCCCCCCCCACCGCACACATGTGCGGGAGGGGGTGGGCAACCATGTGAAAAGGGCCTATGATGCAGATGGTCTGACAGCAGGATTCGTTCCTGCACACATTGCAAAAAAATTCATGTGAGGGAATAAGCACAATTGTTACATCATAGTTTTGTGAGTTCAATATTTTTGACTAAATGCACATGACACCCACTGCATCCTGAGACCTAACTTTTGTCCCACAATATAAGAAAAAGTGGAGGGGAGATTGCCACAAAATTAGCATCCCCTGTTAATGCAACCTAAGACAGTGGTTATCTTAAAAATTAGTCAGTGCTACTTTGCTGGTGAAAGCACTTTTATACTTGCAGTTTCAATGTGTTTTTTCTCCACATGAGCATGACTTACTGATGACTGGGTAAGCTAATTTAGAAAAGGCCATTCAGTGTTAGAGAAATTTGTTCCCCTAGGTGCCTTGTATGAGTTAACTAAAATATAGGGTAACTAAACAACCAAAATGTTACTCTTTGTTGATAAATTCCCATTTTTCCTTTGATAAAGTACATCTTGATAATGAACAAAGTTTTAGATCTAAAAGTGTGCTCCAATGTGTGCACAGAATTGTTCTTAGGGTTGATTTATTTATTTATTTATTTATTTTTGATGATGCAAAAGACACCATGACATAGGTGATATTTGAGAAAAATGATGAAGCCCAGGTAAGAGAATGTTTCCAGTTATAAAAGCTCTCGGGACGGGACCGTGTCTATCTTAGTTTTTGTAAAGTGCCAGGTACATCGCTTGCGCTATATAAATGCTTATAATAATAATAATAAACTTCAATAATGCCTGGTTTTTCTCTACCAGGAACAGGTTGAAAATATGCTCCCTCCCCACCCTTCCCTTTTTTTTTTACTGGACTAAAGGTAGAAATACTTTATATCTGAATCAGTTACAATAGTAGTGAATTAACTTGAACTAGCATGAAATTTCCCAGACTCCTTAAATAATATATTAGGACCGGTGCTATTTAATGTATTCATTAATGATCTGGAAAATGGCGTTAAGAGTGAGGTGATCAAATTTGCAGATGACCAAGTTATTCAAAGTAGTTAAAACATGAGCAGACTGTGAAGAACTGCAACAGGATCTTACGAGACTGGCTGCCTGGGCATCTAAATGGCAGATGAGATTTAATGTGGACGAGTGCAAAGTCATGCACATAGGGAAAAATAATCCAAACTATGAGTAAACAATGCTGGGCACTAAGCTAGGAGTTTCCACTCAGGAAAAGGATCTGGGAGTGATTGTGGACAATACACTGAAATCCTCGGCCCAGTGTGCAGCAGCAGTAAAAAAAGCAAACAGAATGTTAGGAGTTATAAGGGATAGAGAATAAAACTGAGGACGTCATAATGCCTCTATACAAATTGATGGTGCGACTGCACCTGGAATATTGTGTGCAGTTCTGGTCGCCCCATCTCAAAAAAGACATAACTGAACTAGAAAAGGTACAGAGAAGGGCAACAAGAATGATAAAGGGTATGGAATGGCTTCCATACAAAGAGAGACTTGACTTCAGTGTAGAGAAGAGAAGACTGAGAGGGGACATGATAGAGGCTTATAAAATCTTGATGCTGGGCTTGATGGACCATTGGTCTGACTCAGTATGGCACTACTTATTCTCTTAATGTCAGTTAGGCCTGCATCGACATTAGTCATTTAGAAAAAGACAGGACAGTGATCAAAAAAGGCACATAGCTAGTGTACAGGAGAAGTGGGAAGTATGGTTTGGAACTGAGAGGTACACACTTTTAAAACCATTACCGTACTGTTATAAAATGATTAGTCAAATAGCCTAATAAATTATCAAAGTATCTGATGATGAAGAACTATTTGATTTTAGTAACTTCTCATAGTCTTTAAAATATAAATATCTAGCCAATTAGGATATCTGAAAACATGATTTGAGTAAGAGCACGTATGTGGATCACAGTGGGTTTTATGGCTCCAGAAAATAACGCTGAAATGCAATGGTTTCCAACAAAGGAGGATTAGTTTAGTATACAGGATATAACATGCTATATGTGCAGTAGATTTCATAATGGACATAAAAGGGGTGTGGACAACTCTGGGAAGATGAACTACAATTTAAACATTGTAGTTCAAATAGATACAGCTTGAAGAAAGACCGCTTGCTGAAAAACTATCTCCACGATGCTCGGTTGATTTTCTCCATCACTCATTCTCTCTGACTCCTAGCCCATCTTTGTTTTTCCTTTTGTCTGACTTTTTTCTTTTCTCCTTAAAAAAGTGCCCCAAGCTTCATGAAAATAATTCTACTTGAAAAAATGTGTTAAGGTGCTTCTACAAGAACTTTTTAAAAAACAAACTGCAAGTTGTTTTGAGCAGCATGAAGGAACTTGGCAGCATTCAATGCATTCCTCATTCAAGCTCAGCTGCAGAAGAATGAGACAAAGATTGGAACAATACAGTGGTATTACTAAAGATACTATTGCTGTAGAATAGTAGCCTGCCACAGTATTAATAGTAAGGAACTATTTCTTAAACTACTGTTTACAGAACAATACTGTTTATTTGTGTGGCTCTGAAAAACACAAATGTAAAATAGGTGCAACAACTGCCACAAAAGCAAAAGAGAAAGTAGCACACTGTAAATGGAGTAAAGAGAAATGAAATATACAAGCTGTGAAGCCTTAAGTATTCTTGTAGAACATTGTAATCTTACTGAGGGGAGAATGGAAGGATGTGGTAATGGGAAAAGCACGAATCGGTCATAATGTGTAGCATAGCTTAAAGTGGACTGAAACATTTTGAGGCACAATTTGAAGAGAGCAATTAGATGAAGGAAGGCAATTCTAGATAAATGAACACGAGTGAAGGCTTCTCCCTTGATTAAAGTGGGGTGGGTTTGTCAGGGCAGAGGAGATAAGGGTGTGCTCCCTCCCCTCCTTTTCCCCAGGCTCGAAGTGGTGGGGAGAGAGTGGGGAGTGCTTGGGACATCTTTTAGTGGCCATAGTGTGAGGGGTGTCTGAGATGTGTGGATGGTGGGGTTTGTTTGTTTATTTAATTAATTTATTAATTATTTATTAAACAGTTTTTTCACCGCCCATCCTGCTCCAGGCAGCTCGGGGCAGCTTACATCATAAAACAATAAAAGCATATAAAACTAAAACAACACATTACAAGACAAGGCAATAAAACAATAACCCCCCCCCTCCCTAACCCACCCCTTGCCCTACACCCCATCTCCCCCACCAAAAGCCTGGCAGGACAGCCAGGTCTTATTCATATGCTGGAAGGAAGAGAAGTCCGGGGCCATCTGGGCCTCCACTGGGAGGGAATTCCACAGCCTAGGTGCGGTCACAGAGAACGCGCCCTCTCCATAGTGCCCCCCCCCCGGGCAATATGGGGGACCTCAAGAAGGACGCTCTTGGCAGACCATAGGGGTTGCTCCAGAGCACCGTGTGTGAGGCGAGCCTGCAGGTAAGTTGGGCCAAGGCCGTATAGAGCTTTATAGGTCAAAACCAACACCTTGAATTGGGCCTGGAAGCCTATAGGCAACCAGTGCAGAGCCTGGAGCATGGTGTAATGTGCTCACAGCAGTCCGACCCCATAAGGAGATGGGCTGCCGCATTCTGCACTAGCTGCAGTCTCCTAACCATCACCATGGGTTGCCCCATGTAGAGCATGTTACAATGGTACAATAGGATTAGCATGCAGGAACAGGGCAGAGAAGGGGATACTGAAGGCAAATAGGGACTGGACCAGCTCCAAGAGTGGGACAGAACAGGATTTGAGTCTAGGCAGATTCAAAGCAAGGCACAAAATCAGGAGTAAGGCAGGGGATCCAAGAGCAAGTACTTCAGAGGCAAGGAAGACACAGAAACAGAAAATGACCAGTGAGTTCAGAAGTTCAGCCCAGCTTCCTCTTACTATATACTGGCTGGCAGCCAGTCAAGAAGCTGAGGTGTGTGACAGGGGTGTGGCCTAGCCACTAAAGAGGAGACTTATCTGGGAATAGCTAGGCCCAATTTAAGCAGGCTGAAGCAGCGGTGCAGGAAGACTGGCTACTACTACTACTCCAGAACCCCCAGGAGCATGGGTTTGAGGTAGGGTCCTGACAGGTATGTGCTCCTGCTTTATTGTGCTTTGCACCTTTATGTCACAGGTAGGAGTGTAGAGTTTTAAAGTCCCCAGAGCCACTGGTCATACAAGGCTTGCCCGGCTGGTGGGTGGGAGATGCCTTTGCCTAGAACCCTTCTGGTCAATCCTACCCTGAGGAGACGGGTGGAGTTATACCCTGTGATACTAAGTGGCTAGTTTTCTTGTACCCCTGCTATCTTGGTCTGTCTGACTGGGCCACCTCTGTTGTGGTGGGAATCTGTTCTGGAACAAGACCCACTAGATGCACCATTCGCCCCATAGAGGCTTTTAGAAAGCTGGGTTAGCTGCTGAAACTGATTTGGGCCCTGTTTGTTGCTAAATACCAAATGCCGAATAAAGTTGTTTCTCCTTTCTAATTCCAGTCATGCGTCTGTGTTGTTTTTCTTCTGCATCAAAGCACAATCCCTGAATAGACAGTCAAGAAAATGGCTCAATAAATTTTCTCCATTGGCAGCAATGGGGAAAACGCAGTGAACACGGATCCCAATTTCATCTAACAACGTACATTGTCTACCAATTATTGATCAATGAAGTTTGAAAATATAGGGATTATGGGTGAAAACAAATGAGTCGATAGTCCACATTAACCCGCCCAGGTGGGTGTCCACCTGCTTGTCACCAGACATTTGCCCCCACTGGTCATGGAGCCCTCACTTTTGGCAGGGTCTCAGATAACGTGGAGTTTGCTGTACGGGCAAATGCAGGCTAATGTGTGCCTACATTGCTGCCTCCCGTCTATTAGGGTGCACACATCCTCTCCCCACATGCATGTCTGCTAGGACCATAGAGTCCTGGGCACTGCCCCTAGAGCAGTCTGAGGAGCGAGCACTCTCTCTGCTCTTGCTCTCACTGGTCCTTTGAATGTTTATTTTCACTTTTGAGGTGCTTGTAACAAGGGGGTGCTTGCCCACAGTAAGTTTATGCAGGATCAGGGTCAAATAAAACACTATCTTGGGGTAATCAGCACAATGTATCTTTATTTAGTCTGAAAACCATAAGGGTCTTCCAAGCAGCCTCTGTCTGCTTGTATTCCCCTTATCAGGCTCTAGTCTCAGCCTGGGCTCTACTTCCCCAGCAAACCCCTTAATCACTTAGTCTTTCCAGGGAAGCTCCCCAGCTCTGGTTATCTCAGGCCGTTTTTAGATGTTGCACCAGGGTTCGCAGATTTAAATAATCCGTTTTAGAAAAGTCACATGAGCGGTAATTAGAAGTGCCATCATTGAAAACCGCCAGTTGTGCATTCTTTATAAGCCGCAGATGCCGTTTATAACTAATGCGTGATCAGTGGTTTTCAATGGCGGTGGCATGTCTAAACGCCGCCTGCGTGACTATTCTAAGACGGATTATCTAAATCTGCGAGCCCCGGCCCAACTTCTAAAAATGGCCTTAGAGTCCTTTTCCTGTCTGTTTCCTCTGGCTAGTACTTTCCACAGGAGCGGCTCCTACTCACTGAGCAGCCTCCTCAGCACTGAGCTGCCTCCTCCTAGACTTCCTGGGCTTGCAACAGCCATGCCAAGGCACATGTGTTTCTCAATTAGGTGCTCTCCTGTCTCTGGTCACACTCACAACTGCAACAGAGATACCCGCGAGGGAAGATGCAGCAGTGGGGAGGAGCCAGAGAGCAGAAGAAGAACCGGCTTCCCTCCAGTGCGAATGGGGCTGTGCCGCAGCTTCTCTCGCACATGTCAGGGCAGGATTTTGTACCCTGACATGCGCAAGAGAAGCTGACTCTTCTTCTGCTCTCTGGCTCCTCCCCACTGCCGTGTCCCCTCGCAGGTCTCTCTGATGCAGTTGTGAATGCGGCCTCTGGTGCATCACCTGCAGCACTACTGGCACCTCCACCATACTGGTGCTAAGTTTCTCAAAGGGCTCACAGCCCAGTGTGGCTCAGTCCTGCCACAGCACTCCAAACAGTAAAAAGAAAACAGAACAACACAGGGGGTGGTGGTGCCATTTTTGTTAATTTCTGGGACCTTTTGGACCTTAATTTCTGGAATTTTTTGTCACTTTACTACCATCATTTGTTAGGTTGGATATATTAAACATGTGCATGGCAGCTATGTGGAGGCTCCATGAAATGAACATGAGCCATAGCAGGCTATCATTTTGTGTGTTAACATACTTAGAAAGAGCATGATAAAAGTATTCTGGTAGCTGAAATAGGAAATTATTTAAGGCTTGAATAAGAATTTACACTTAGTTAAGGTACATAAATAAATAAACTCCTTTGTGCTATTTTAATTTGGAATATTATTGAATTAAAACAAAAGAAATTAGCTGTGCACAGAGGTTTCAGTGGCACATCACCTTCGTACATGAATTTAACTTGCATTCTTTTTTTAATGTGTTTTCAAAAGTCATTAGGTAGATTTATTAGATGCAATTGCGCAGATCATGGCCATCTTTATGGTTACTGTCTGCCAATTAGAGTCTTAGATTAATTAATAGACTAAGGCTGTGGTGAAACACTTGTTGAAATGGCACTAATCTTTAAAAGAGGTAATATGGGTTAGATGGTTTTCTCTCATTACAAAAAGTTATTTATACACATTATAGTACTTTAAGCCACATTAATAGTCTTGCCAGCTCTATTGCAATTGCTTTGTTCATCCACGCCGATGGAAAAACTCTATAAATAATAAAAGCACTTAATAAATAATAATGAAAATGTGTTAGAATACATCCTTTGCTTTCAATCTTTATCCTGTAAGAATTAGCTCAGATTCTGGTTTACTTTTTTAATCTGGGCTCTATTGAGGGCTCTTCCTAACAATAGACTCAGTTTTTGACAAATTATAAATAAGAGTTTTCTTATTTCTTACATCTAATTGATGATCTTCCAAACACTTTCCCAAAGACAGTGTGTAACTGGTGGCCTGTGCCTCAGTTTCCACCTAAACAGGCACCAGTTTCTTAGTTCTCTATAAAACAGTGCTTATTCTGGTTCTGCAGCACTTTCACACTCCTTTTTACAACAGGACTCCACCCAGGGTCCTCCCTAACAATAAACTCAATTTTTGACAAATCATAAACATAAACAAGTCTCTCACATATAAAACCTCCACGTCCTATCCATAACCTGATAGCACAACTCCTAACCATTTCCCAAGGCCTGTTTCCCTGACAGCCTCTCTTATAATGAGCTGGGCCTTTTTATTCTCCCTGATGGTCACCTGACTTCCCCAGGCACAGCTGACCATCATCATCTCCCTCTATTGCTGGGGAGGTTTAGCTGGCTATGACCAGGGGAGCTGAGCTCATTAACCCTTGTAGGACTAGTTCTCCCTGCTACACAGTGGTCTACTCCAAGCCACCCATTTCAGGCTTGTTCTCACAAGCACTTTTGGAAAGGTAGGTGCTGTCTAAGTCACTTTAGCCTTCCCTGTGTTCCCACAAGCACAGAAATTAAAGTAACAGTAAATTCAAACAAGGGATTAAAGTAGGGAAGTAGGCTCCTACTCCTGTGTGATGAGGGACTTGTTCATCTGTACTGGAGGGAGGATAGTTTCCCCTCACCCCATGCTGTGAGCCTTGTGCAGTGCCAGATGATCTGAGCACTTTTTCTGCTTTTGTTTGCCTCAAATTCCTTTGCCTCATTGATTGATTGCTTTTCACACATGTCCTGCTAGCATTTTTCTGCAACTTTCCAAGGAAGGATATCAGAGATGGGGAAGGACTTTTTAATATCTTGTTCTCTCTGCTTTTGGATGGAGGTGGTTACCCTTTTATTATTTATTTAGATTTATACCCTGCCCTATTCCAGTACTGACTCAGGGGAGTTTATAACAATAAACAGAACAATATATTACGTATGAAAAGAAAATCCCAACTCACTCACCCCATTCTCACCCAAGCACTTCCCTCCCCTCCCCTCCCCTCTTGCAAATCCCCTAACGTTCACACATCTCTCTCATCAACCCACCTACCACTGTACCCTCCCACCACTAAAATGATAGCAATCCAAACCACCCTGCCCCCCCAAACCTAAATCCCCAATGCAAACCTGCCCCCACCCAAGCCACTCAGCCACCTTTTTTAGCCATATATTTTTAGGACATATTTTTCCTCCTTCTGTAGCACTGAGTTTCTTTATACTTTTAAAATACACGTTTTATTAGCATTTTAAATCATTTAGCATTTATTAGCATTCTTTTTCTGGCAATAGAAATCTATCTTATTTCTATCTTATCTTATGAGAGAAATTTATAATATGAAATGCTTTTTGGCCTTTCATATTTAAAACTATCTAGGGTAGGGAACAGTGATGTAGCAAGTCTGTTGTGGGCCCAGGCTCATACGTCATATCCCAATTATGGACCCCGCTAAGGGTAAGGGAGTTGGGTCTCGAGGGTGGGGGCAGGGGTTTGCCATGAAGGCAGTGCTGCCGCAGCTCCCAGTGCACCTTGCCAGGAGGGAAATTTTAAGGATCGGTGGGGGAGGCCCACTTTAATAGTGTCTTTTTTAGCAGGGCCCTTTGCAAGCAGCCTGAGTGCCTCTATGAAACTTTCGGAGTGGGCAGGGCACAGGGGTGGTGTGCTGGCCCCACTCCCTTTCCTTCTCAAAATTTCCTAGTGGTACTCAGGTCACAGCGCACTGAGGGCCCCTTCAGAGTCCAGGACCCAGCCACCTCGCTCTATGATAGCTACACCTCTGGTAGGGAATATCATGTATATTCTTGTGCGGTAGCTTTCACATTTACTTTCACATTTATATCGTAGTGGAAATGAAAACAAACGTGTGCAGTTGAATAGGACATTGGAATGGGAATCAAGGGACCTGTGTTTTGTCACCAGCAGGGTTCCTAGTTTTCTCTTCCCCCAAAACTGGAATTTATCTGATCTCCCCCTCCCAATTCTCTGATTAAAAACTCCAAAATCTGCATTTTTCAGCTGTTAAAATTAGAAACGGTTTATTGCAAATTATTAAATTTGTTTTGGTGACAATTTGATGCACTGGTTGCCACTGCTACTCAAATAACAAAATAAAGCAATATTTCACAGTAGCCAGCCCTGGCATGGAGCCCAAGTATCTCCCTCTGCTGGTCTGTCTGTGTGTGTGTGGGGGGGGGAGGGGTGCTGCTCCAACTCCCTCCTCCCCGTCGTCCCTGACACAGACATCAACATACCTCTGCCCAGGCGCAGTGCACCACCGAGGACATCAGGGGCACTGCCCCTCCTGGCCCTTGGGACTCTCTGCTTCCCCCCACCCCCAGCCACTTAGCAAAAAATAAAAAAATAATTGACTGGCCACTGCAGCCCCCAGGACTCCCCACTTCCCCCTGCAGATACATAGTAAAAAAAAAATAATTGACCGGCTGCTGCACTGTCGCCAGACACGGCGCATGCTTGTGCTACACTTCTGGATCTGGCTGGGCCGCTGGGGGGACCCGTTTGCATGCGCGTCTCCTATGCATGATCTGCACATGTGCAATTCAGGCAGCCAGCATTAGAAGAACTAATTGGGCTGGGCTGGCTGCCTGGTTTGTTTGCACATGTGTGCAGTGCTGCTGGTGTGTGGCCTGTGATGGGCAGAGGTGAGGGGTGGAGTCGGTCGGTCGGGCACTCGGGCCATGTGGTGTGACTGACTCACTAGATGGAGTCCTTTAGGGGACAATATAGTTACTTTTGTGGTATGGGCGTCTGCTAATGCTGTCCATACCACAAGCATTGACGTACGCTACAGGCGAGCTGTTTTAAAGAATGTCTGGGTGGGTGCGTTAGACACCTCCCGCCCCCCCCCCTCCCCCCAAGCCAGGCAGGACACTGCGCAGCAGCAGTTAAGTTTAGTGCAACTGCTCCCACTCTCAGGGAACTGTAGGGGGTGGAAGGATGGAATGCAAATTATGGTGGTGGTAGAGGTGGAGCCAGGCAGGCTGGAGCTGCATGGGCTTTTCCTTTTCCACTTGTGTGAGACCCAGACCCACCTAGCTTCAGTGCATGCTTCTGCTTCTCTGAGGTATGATATATCTATAACTGCATCTGCATCTCTCTCTCTCTCTACTCCTGTGTTTTCGGGTGTTGTGTTGGCCGGGAAAATAAATGGATGTGTCTATTTTGTCATGCATGCTTTGGCTGAGAATGATCTACAAGCCATTTACTTTAGAGTAAGCCACACTGACAGGGAGATGTATAGATTCTGTGTACCATTAGCTACTCCAACAAGTTTGAAGTGTGGCAAGGCAAATTTCACTGATCAGCAACTTCCTGTGTCATGTTTCTCCCAGACATTAATGGTCACTTGGATGGTGGGTACCAGGCACTTAAAGTATATACTCAGAGTTGTTAAAAAAAAAAATGTGCCCATGATGCCATCATAAATATGACTTTTCCACAAAAAAGTGGGTTTTGTGACATTTCCAGGTATACAGAGAGAGAGAATATCATTTCAAATAAGGATGATGGAGTGCTTTTTTTATTAGCAAGACTAGGTTGTTTGCTACTATTAATGATAAACCAATTATTTGGGATGAAGGTGTCTGGAGAGCTGTTCCAAGTGGAAACTTCAGAGCACTTTGCGGATTGGAAAATAACCTGACTGGGGTACACAAGTGAGTTTATGGCATCCATAAAAGCTGGATAAATGCAAAATTTACCAGAGTCTGCCTTCATTTACACCTGAACAGTGCAAACCTACTGTCAGCATCGGTTTACTTGAGAGAAGAGGATGACCCATTCTAGTTTGGTTTGTAGTTGTAGAAGAGGATGTTTGTAAGATGGCTAGCAGCACAGCCATATTGTACAGGTGGGTTTCCTTGAGGGGTGGGTAGGTTGGTGGGTGATATTGAGTTGTCTAGATTTGTTGACATTTTAATTCTCACTCAGCATGCAGTGGGGTGAGGTCTTCTGTCTGTTTTCTGTGGCTTGGAGTCTTTTTTCAAGCTATTGGAAAAAGAAAACGGTGTGTGGTTTGGAATTGGTTTTTAATCCAGAGTGGTATTGGAGTGGAAAGGTGTTTGTTGCTGGAAATAGACAGCTGGGCTGGATGGACCATAGGTGACTCTCACCCAAACCTAGTTTTTTCTGTTTGCTTAAAACATGCAGCTTTGCTGTGCAAATGTTAATGGTCACACAGCTCAGGTCTCATTGGGTTTATTAAATCCTGCTGTTTGAGAGGTGGTGGTGAGGAAGGTTGTTTGTGTGTGTGTGTGTGTGTGTGTGTGTGTGTGTGTGAATTTCAATGCTGGTGGAAGGAGCTGGATTGGCTGCTTTGGGAATTTAGGATCTCTTTTCCCATACATACACATTAATTGGTGTGTATGTTAGTATTCCATATAATCCTGTTTTCCTGCATTTTCCATGCATTCTGGTATGTCTTTCTTTGAATGCCACTTGGTGGGTTGTGTTCATGTTCTGTTCCTTGTGTGCATGTTCTATTTCATGATCATGTAAGAGTGCGATTACATGATCATATAAGTGCAATTTTTGTGTTGGTTCCACCTACCGTTGGGTTGGCCCCGCCTACCATTGGCCCCAAATCTCACACCAAATCTCTTCTCTCGAATGCAGGTGCACACCAGAACCTCTACAGAGCCTCTATCTCCTTTAAATTTCCACTGACACCACTGCTGCCAGCGAGTTTTTGCAGGCAGAAATTTCCCAGAAAACCCAGAATTCTGTGTGTTTCTCTGGGAAAACAGGAATTCTGTGTTTTTTCTCTGTTTTTCTGAGCTAAACGGAAAACTAGCAACCCTGGTCACCAGTACTTCCACTGATTTACTGTATAATTTGAGGCAAGTCACCACAACTTTCAGTGAGTTTGTTTCCTGGCCAACTTTTAGTCCATCTTTTCTATTTAGGCTGTAAGTTCTCTAAGAGAAGAACTGTTTCTTTCTGTGTGTCTGTGTACAGAAAGTGCCAATTTCAGCTGAGATTTCTTCTTGTGCAGTACTACAAATTGATAACACTTGAAACTCATTGGATTCTGGCAACAAGGAAAAATGGAATTTGATTACTCTATCAATTATGTTTTACCAAGAAAGCTTTATGTTGTTTTATAGACTTTATGCTTTGTTTCCAACAAATCAGAAAAGATAAAATCTGATAGCATGCTGAATTAATTTTTGTAGTGATTTTTCTTTTCATGGGAGGAAGGCACCTCCATCCATCACAAGGCTTTCTCAGTCTCAAACAAGAAATCACAAAGAGAAAAAAAAATACAGAACTCTCTATGTTCTCACAAAGATAATGTTAAAAAAGACAGAAATGTTTGAATGCATGGTATAAAGTTATTTTCTATTTTATCTTTTGATCTCTTCAGTTACAAAAGTGTTTTGTAGTCCCAAAAGAGCCAACAGATAAATCCTGCTTGCATTCAGTGAGTAGTGACAATGAAACCAATGGGCCAGGTGCTGAATTGCACCAGTGCAACCTTTTCCTCTACTGTGCATATTTCGTCTTTGGTATGTGCAAAACACAGTGCTAAAATTATCTTTGCTTGCCAAGCAGACTATATCACTCTTCTTTCTGAACCTCTTTTCAATGAATTCCTCTTTCCCCCATATAAAGTATAAACTTGTTTTTGTTTTTAATGTTCCTGAACAAGTGTACTCCGAGGTATATCTTCAGTCTTGTTATTTTACATGGGGTGTCTTCAAACGAGCAAGGAAATTTGGTGTGTGTGTGTGTGTGTGTGTCTGTGGCCACTGTGTGCCTCTGCCATGGAGCACCCACGCAGGAGGAGGGTGTGAGGTAGTGATTCAAAGAGGTGGCTCCCAGTGTGACTACGGAAATGACTACTGTACATTTGGCTCCACACGGAGCACTCTGGAGTTTCTGGCATGGCTCTGTGTGTGACCATGAGTGGTAGGAGTGGGACACTGGACCAGTTTTCGGTTTCAGCTGTTTCTGTTTATTGCTTTTTACGGATTTAATTACAGTTTGTTTTTTGTTTGTTTCGTTCTTAAATCCATTAAAAAATAAAACAATTTCCCTCACCCACAGGGCCCTATTTCCTCCCCTCCCCTCCCCCTGGGGACATGGCATTTTACTTACTGGCCTTGGAGGATGGAGGACCAGCCTGCTGCTGTTGTGGGGGGCCTCCTGATAGGCCTCCTCACTGCAGTGTGCTGCCAAACTCCCTGCTCTGCAGTGTGCATGTGCAAAATGGCTTCTGGGGCTGTTTTGTAAATGGCAGGCCTATTTATGGGTGGTTCGGTTTAAACTGAAGATGCCTTTTTCCAGGCACTTTCCATTTAAACTGAAACCAAAAGTCCCATCCCTAAGTGGGTGCTCCATGACACAGGGACGCACATCCAGCTGCTCCACCTTCAGATGGGCAGTCGGATGTGTGGCTCCTAACATCTCATGTGCAAATACCATAGTGCCCCCTTATCCCCTACTGAGCCTAGGCTTACTATTCTGTGTCTTTCCTCCTTTCACCCATAGTTCCACAAATTCTTCAATGCTTATATTTTGTAGGGGCGGGGGACTCCAGTTCATCTGGTGTACAGTTTCTCCACTGTTACTCTCCTAATATTCTCCTCATTTACTTATCTCCTAAAATCCTATTTCCTCTGTAAGGCCTACCTATGCTAACCAATATTAGGCAAAGATGTTGTCTCTTCCAGCATTTTAGAAGCAGGAGAATTGAGGAATTAAAATGTATATACTGTGTTAAAAATAAATTCCTTTCTCTGACTGGATCGCTAGGGAATCAAAGAATTGCACAAAATAGATGCATTAGCACTTAACACATAAATAATATTTCACTTTCAAAAGTAGTTTCTGAATGTTTGTGCAGTAACTATCATTAATAAATACTGCCATATATACTAAAACGTGTAAAAAAGATTTATGAGAGATGGAAACAGATCTAATTTTCTCTCTCTCTCTGCTATAAAGAAACAGGTTATTGGCTGCTATGAATCTCTTGACTTGTCACAGTTTGAACATTATTTTTAACCTAGTATTTAATATTTGTTAAAATAGTATGCTAAACTGCTTTGTTTTCTAATATGTGTAAAAGACATCAGGAGTCTACAGTTAACTGAAGCTAATCATGAACCAACATTTGCCTCGTTAGGTTATATCAGTGACCTTAAAAATGTGTGACACCTCTTGAGAGGTTAGAATCAGTGCAAATACTTCCAGATACAAGGTGGTGAAAGCTGCTGGTCTTGCTAGTCGTATGACATGACTTGTGCCTGGGTGACTGTGGGTGTTTTTACATGAGACACCCCCACGCATAGACACTTGCTGTCTACGTTGGGGATGTCTTGTTTGAATACGGTGTGTGGGGATGCGTACTCCCATGACCACTCAGTCCATGCATGGAACACTCCGAGAAAAAACGGAGGGCTTTGAGCGTGGATTGTGTTGGTGGTGCATAGGGTTGGCCATGCATGGGGCCGCTTGTGTGAAGTGCCCCCCCCCCCACATGCATGGCACCCATGCACCTTCCCCATGCAATGGTCACGGACCCCACCACCACCACTCATCTCATGTAAAAACACCCTGTTTAGGTGAGAAGGGAAAGGCATTCCTTAACGTATCTAAACTATTTTGTTACTGCAAGTAATAGAACTGTGCCAGTGGGAAGCATTCAAGTATAATGATGAGTAAATGCAAGCATAAAGTATATATATATATATATATATATTTTTATAGTGACTTGGGCCAGTGGAGTGCTTTGAAGATCCTTTATGTTCTATGAATCAGCACTTGTTCATGATCTCAAGTGCTTGATACTGGAATTTGTGACATCTGGCCTTGGTCTTGTTTTCAGGGAAAACGTTATATTTTTATTTTTAAAAGGTGTTTTATATTATAAAACAAGTTGTTCCTTGCAACAAGCACCGAAACAAATGAAGCTTGCTTTGGTAAGGAGTGAGGGTGAGGGGTGAGGAGGTTTGGTAAGGAGTGAGGCTTATGATCAATAGAATTCAGTGGGATTTTTTGGCTATAAAAGGGTCCCATCTCCCTCTAGATGCACTCTGTATTGTTAAAAATGTTGGCTTCTACTTGCTTTGGCCTTATGCTTCTCTACCAAATTTGATTGAAATCAGCCTGTGGGATCAAAAGTTATTAATGGGGCATGCATGTGAACACACAGTGATTGGATAAGCCTTCTTTCAATTAGGAAACCAAACTAAAAAAACGGACTAATTCTACCTCCTCCTACTGGCCTCACCTGCTCTCCCTTTGGGCCTCTCACATCTGTTCAACGCTTGACTACCAAGGTCATCCAACTTGCCGGGCTCTTTGATCATGTTCAACCCCTTTCCTGCTCCCTCTTCCCCTTTGCATTCAGCAGAAGCTCCTTGTCTTTACCTTCAAGGTTTTTCATGGCCGTGCTCACCTGCTCTCCCCCCCCCCCCCCCCCCCCCCCGATCTTTCTGCACTTGTTTCCAGCTGTGTTCCTACCTGGGATTTTTGCTTTTCCTCTGCCACCACCCTCATCTGCCTCAGAGTCTTCTGTTTCCTGAACTTGTTGACTGCTCTATTAAAGCAGCTTTTCACATGTTTTGGGCTGTTGAGACACTTAGTATCTAGGAATCTGGCCCGTTATTTTAAAGTCGGAAATATCCACTGAAGTAATGACCTAAAATACATATTACAAAGTTGTACTATCTACAGTAAATACTTGTTGTTGTTGTTAAGTATGTACATAACACCAGCAGTGTACCAGGCGTTGAAACAATCTAGAGACAGATCCCTGCTCCAAGGGGCTTCTAGAGGCAAGGGAGAGGGGAACATAGGGAGAGACATGAATACATCACAAAGTTGAGAAGTTGCAGGTACATATATTTGGCTTAGTTACAGAGGAGAAGAGGATCATGAATGAAAAACAGTAGAGGGAGTATCACTGAGCAGCCTGTGGGGATGAGGAGCTAGGGAAAGGCTGACAGAAGAGGTACGTTTTCAAGGTTGGGAGGGAGCAGAATGAAAGTGTTCAGGGAGGGAGTTCCAGGCATAGGATGTAGCATGGGTGAAGGGACTACTGCTGCTACTACTTATGATTTCTATAGTGCTACCAAGCATACACATGCTACTAGGCATACACAGGGACAAGGATGGTCCCCGAGCACTAGCATGGGAAGCCACAGGCTTTGCTGCACTGGGGGTTGGGGGCAGCACTGAAGACCAGTGCAGCTGCATAGAAGTGTTTTTTTTCCTTCCAACACTGAAGCTGTTGCTGCGCTGATCTCCATGCGGGGGAAGGAGGAACAGAACAGGCAAATTCAAGCATTGGGGATGGTTAGCATGCTGGAACTGGGAGGCAACATGGTCAAATTGCTAAATCTGCGACTACCCGTACCTGCAAAGATAGAAGATGACAGAGAAGAACTGGCTGTTTCCCCTCTGCCACTGTCAGGCAGCAGTGTGGAGGAAACAACACATAGAGGACAGGATCACATGCATTGTTTCCTGTTCCTTGATTGGTACCCTTGCAGTGCTGGAAAAGAGGGGCAAGAAAATATCTTTTATTGGACCAACTGGTGTTGGTGGAAATAAGCAAGCTTTCTGGCCACATAGGACCCTTCCTCAGGCATGTAGTGTAGCCAGTCAAAATATATATAAACTGAGCAAATACAGGACAGTATAAAGAGACATGAAAGGGTGGGCTTAGATAAGACGAGATGAGAGGGTATATTGATAGGGAGAAGAGTGCCAGACATAAAAAGCAGAGGTATAAAGACAGGGCTGTTAAGGATGTATAGAAGACAGACATAGAGGTGTGGGATAAAGGGGAAACAGCTAAGGTGAAGTGAAATTGCATAAGAAAGGATCTGGGAACGTTGATTGACAGAGTCTGACACCGCTTTTAGATGAGGCAGTGAACAAGCGCCTCCTGAGCCACGTGTTAAGAGAGAAGCCGCACTGCGCTGCTGGAAGTGATATTCTTCCCGTTGCCAGCAACAGCAGTGGCCGGAGACGCCACACTTTGCAGAGGCGCATTCTAGAGACCTGAAAATTGAGGTCTTTAGAACGCGCCTCTGCAAAGCGCCGCGTCTCCAGCTGCCGCTGTTGCTGGCAACGGAGAGAACATCACTTCCGGCAGCGCGGCGCAGCTTCTCTCTTAATGCGTGGCTCGGGAGGCGCTTTTCAGCGCCTCGTCTAAAAACGGTCTGAGTGGCAGAGCGGGAGACACAGAGTTAGGGATAATAATATAGAATATGAAGGAACTAGGTATATAAGGAGGCAGGAGAAGGTGGGGTTAGAGGTCGGGGATTTATTGTGCCAGACATTGAAAACAGAGCTATAAAAACAGGGCTGTTAAGGATGTGTATAGGTGTATGAGATAGACATGGAATGGAATAAGAGGGAACAGCAAAGGTGAAATGAAATTGCATAAGAAAGGAACTGGGGACAGGGTGGAAGCTACATATGACAGGGGCTGTGAGAGGTACATGACTGGGCAAAAACTTGGAAGGGATGGAACCATGTTGGTGGAACATTCCTTCCAACATTTAAAATGGCCAAAACAGGATTCAGAACTATGCCTCAGTGGGGAGGATTCCCTACAGGATGGGTCAGAGCTGTTGTCACCGGGGTTGGGGCCCTCTCTACCTTTAGAGGCTGTCCCCTGTTTGCTTACCAGGCCAGCCGCAACCCAGTTGCCTGTGCCCGCATGGGTCCCCACGTGATCAGAAAACCTTCACTGCAATCAGGGAGCTTTTAGAGGTCCGTGCCCCCTAGAAACGCCTCCCCTTGATCCCCCAGCCCAGGTGTAATGCAGAGAACATTCTCTGGCCACCTGTAGCTTGGAAGACTTTGCAGTGGGGTTGTCTTATATGAAAAAGGTTCGTCTAAGCTCTCACCTAGATAGGAGTACCCCCAAGTGAATTCCCCAAGGCCAAATAAAGACACAAGCACGCTAGGCATGGTTATAAAAGATATATATTGAGTACATACACGTACAAGGCTGTTGATCAGATAGTGCAAGACAATAAATCAAACCTAAAGTACACGCATTCTAAATCCACTGATATTCCCTGACCATCCCGTTACCCTAAAGGCGCAATACAGGTCCATCAGATGCTGTCTCGGTCTGGATGTTGAAGACCGGGTTCAAGTCTTAGTTCATGGCAAAGTTTTTAGTCCATAGTTTGCATTCTTGCAGCAGCTACTCCACTGAGCTGTTTTTTTGTTTAAGTCCATGATGGAAGAGATCTCTCTTTCTCTGTAGAGATCCTGTCTGTTCTTTTCCCCTTCGCAGGGGCTTCGGAGACCTCCTGTCTCCTGCTGCTATTGTCCTTCTAACCAGGTGGCAGGGCTGACCTGGCCGTTGCTTGGCAATAAACTGTCCACTTGTTATAACAAAGGGAATATCTCCCCCCACTCTGGCAACTGGATTCAGTATCTTGCTCCAACTGAGCTTACAATCTGTTAACCCTTTATATTACATTACACATATCCCCAAAATGTGTGTCAACTCCCCCCAAATGGATGTGTTGCCCCCATGTCACGTCCCTCCCTTCGAGAACACGTGAGAAGGGTTGGGTCAATCCCAATCCTGGAACATGTTAGTCTGTGTACCGTTACAGAAAACGTGAATTGGGTTAATAAACAATACACGTACCACATCATATACACTAAATAGACGTGCACTCAAATGCTGTGTGATAGAGAAATACTCCTCCTAGTTCTGTAGCGTCAGTAGCCACAAAGAGTTCCTTAGGGTCTGGTGCCTTTGCTACAGGTTGGGGGAACACCACTCCAGAAATGTTTAAGGTTCTTTTCAGTTTCTCCTTATCTTGGGGTGGGATCTCCTCAAGTGGCAAGAGATCCCCTAACCCAGGGTCTAAAGGATTCCCTAAGCGTTCTAGTGGCGCTGCGAGGGAATTCCCACCTTTGTCACCTCCCAGGCCTTCCATTGTCCAGGGAATAATTTTTCCCTTTGTCCACTGTCCAGGGAATAATTTTTCCCTTTGTCGTTCCGTAGGCCCCTCAATAAAATTTCCAGGCAATAATTTTGGGTTTTGTCATTCCAGAGGCATGCCCTCCAATTTTTCAAGGGAATAATTTTTGGTTTTGTCACTCCCCAGGAATTCCGCTAGGGAAGAATTTCTGCTGACATTCCCCTTCTCTGATGCCGCTGCCGTCTCTACTGGGATCAGAGCAGAGTGCTCCTCCCTTGTTTTCTGCTTCAGGGGTCCCCCTGTCTCTACACCCCCCTCTTGTCCCCCCAAAAAATGGAGAATGGAAGGGAGGTCTTTCCCTTTGGCGAGGGAGGTGCAGATTTGTGTCCCAGGTCGGTGTCTCCATTCAGCCAAGGTGTGTGAATAGCAGAGGTTACCTTGTTTTCCTGTGGCTTGACTGCTTCCTCTTGTCACCCCCACCCCAAGTCATCCATATACCTTATTTCGACGACAGTGCAAGACCTGGCTGTTCTGCCAGGCCTTTGGTGAGGGGAGTGGGTGGGGAGGATGGGGTTTTTATTTTCTTATTCTTTTATGCTTCCCTTTTATGTATTTCATGTATATCTTAAAATGTTTTAACTTTTGTAAGCCACTTTGAGCTGCCTAGGCAGGAGAGGCAGAGTATAAATAATAAAAATAAATAAATAACCAAATATGCAAGGACAACTTGACTAGCTGAGTGGCTGCTTGAATGGAAGCCTGTGCACTCCTCCTCCAGCCCAAGAAAATATTTCCTGCCTCCCCCTTTTGAGTCTCTCAATTTGTAGTTGCAACAGGGCCTAGACTGCAGCAGCAGCTCTGCTTTGCTGCTGTTGCTCTGGTCTAGGGGTGTGCAGAAGGGATCAGCTTCATTTTTGGTTTTGGATTAGTTTTAGTTTCCAGTTTTTAGTTACGCATTTGTTTTTGTTTTTAATTTAACTTCATTTTAATAATTAAATTCATTTCCCATCATTCTCAGGGTTGCAGAATATCCGAGAGAGACTGGCATGCAGCAGGGGGGCATAAAAGCAACAGGCACTGGCAGGCAGCAGGTGGACAGACGAGCAGCAAGCACTGGCATTTGCACCCCAAGTCTGACAGGGCTTTATCTTGCAGCAAGTGCCCCAGGGTGGCTGGGCGCCAGATGAGTTAGAGATAATTGCAGGCAGGCACTGGCAGCACCCTAAATGCAACAGGGTGTCATCTTTCAGCGAGAGCCCCAGGAGGGCAGAGTATATATGAGAGAGAGACTGACTGACTGGCAGGTGGCAGACAGCATTTGAGCAGGAGGG
Organism: Sphenodon punctatus; assembly: GCA_003113815.1. Classification (NCBI taxonomy): domain Eukaryota; kingdom Metazoa; phylum Chordata; class Lepidosauria; order Sphenodontia; family Sphenodontidae; genus Sphenodon; species Sphenodon punctatus. The sequence goes on from QEPC01001599.1 coordinate 1,313,122, forward strand.
GTTGGGAGCCGAGAGAGAGGGTATGCAGGCAGGAACAGCAATGCTCACCCTGGAGTTGGCAGTGTGCTGCTCACTCCAAGTCATAGGGCAACTCAAGGAACCCCAGCAGTGGAGAGTTCACCTTAAGGAACACCAGCTGCTCCACCAACTCAAGTGCCATGGATGAATGGTATGGACTTAAAATGTTGTCTGCAACAGAGAATGCCCATTGACTTAGCACACTGGTTGGTTGGCAGGGCAGGAGTTCCACCACTACCTTATCCAGGCCCTTCCACATCTGACACTTGTGTGTCCAGTAGGTGAGCAGATTGCAGGTGTGATCCTCCAGGGGCTCATTGAGGTAGTGGGCGACCACGGTCTCTGCTCTATCCCTTTCCCATTGGTTGCAGGTGAGGCTGTCTGCTGCCACTGCTCCAGTGACCTGTGCCCAAATGCCTGCCCTGAGGTTATCCAGTGGGGGAGTATCGCTGCTGCTGGCCCTACTGCTAGTGGTGCTGCTAGGGAAACTGCACAGTTCCTCTCTCCTGCCACTGATACAGCCACTTCCCCCTCATCAGTGCCCTGCTCCTTCCTCATGCCACTCTTTGCCCTCCCAGTCCTCTCCACCAGGCTCAGCTTCATGTTGGTGAAGCTTGCATAATGAGTTGCCACACTTTCTTTCATCTGGGTCACACACAATGGCCAAAACATAGGCCTCTGCTGTATTAAGGGGCCAAAGCACCTCTTCAGCTCTACCTGCAACCTTGTAGCCAGGGCCACCACCTCTGGTACGAGTTGGTACTCCCTCAAACCTCTCGTTCTGCTGCTGTACAAAGCCCACTTTTCTTAAGCAGCAGTTGGATGGGGGGTGGGGAGGGATCACCTGGCTGTGTGTAGTAATCTCAGCACTCAAGGTCAGGGTGACATCCTTGAAGGGCTGGAGTATGCACACCACCTGTGCTGTTGTCACCCACTGTGTCCAGGTTTTCCACTGAGTCTACCCCTATGTCACCCACCTGGGCCATTTTGCGGAGTACTTTCTGCTGCTCCAGCATAATGAAGTTGGAGTTCCACCTGCTGGTCACAACTTGCAGCAGGCAGTGCTGCTGGCCACCCATCTCCACTTGTTGTTTCCGCAGGAGCTGAGTGTCCTTCATGCTCCTATGGAAGTACCCACTGATCTTCCTGGCAATGTCAATGAGGCTGGCAATGGGACTGCGTCCATCCTCTGACAGGCCCCTTGATCACCAGATGCAATGTGTGTGCTGTACACTGGATCTGGTGAAGTTGCCATCCCACATAGCTCCCAATACGTTGGCCCCACTGACAGTTACAAAGAAGCTGCTGGTGATGATTGCTCCAGTTATCCACCTCTCCAGCATAGCATTCACTGCCTGTAGAATGTTCTTGGAAGAGTGATTCATCCATCACCTGGGCATGCAGCAGTGCCCACCTGTGACTTGTTCCCACACGACTGGCACCTACTCCCACCTCCTGCACCTGCCACCACCAGTGAGCTATGAAGGTGAGGTACGCATGATGTGCACTGTGGCTGGTCCATATGTCACAGGTAAAATGCACAGTGCACCCATCTGCCCTAGCCAGCTGCTGCTGTAGCCTTTCCTGGCTTCCTGGTGCAGAGATGGCATCATTGTCCAGTTAAAGCTGGTGCTGCAGGAAGGCAGTTTGTACTGGGGAATGAGCAGACACGACAGCTATTGAAAGTTCATGTTCTCCACTATGGAGAAGGGCTGGTCATCCAGGGCAATCATTTCACCCACCCGCATGGTGACATGGATTGCACTGTATACCACCCTTCTTGTGGCTGCTGCCCCCACCCCAGCTCATTCATGGTCACCTGGTCCTGCTGAGGATGGGCCTGTGCCGCTGCCCTCTGCTTGCCCTTGTCCTGGCTCAAGGAACAGGGCTTAGGGGAGGAGGATCTGCCTACAGGAAACCCACTCAACCCCACTGTGCCTGCCTCTGCTGCCAGGACTACAGACCTATGGTGGGATTTCAAGTGGGGCTGGGCATTCCTCTCTTTGTTGCTGAGGTGCACTGCTCCCTCTGACATTTAACAGTGACCCCACAGATCAGACACTCTGCCAGTCGGCAATCCTAAAACTGGCAGAAGGTATCTGTCTTGCTCCACTTCCCCTGGCTTGGGTGTCCATAGGGGCAATGCTGGGGGTTACTAGTCACCATGCTTTTAAAAAAATATATTTTAAAGTGGGTGCTGCTTGCACTGCTTGGCACCATAGAGGCCAGAGGGATCACTTTTGCTTTGGTATTTTTAGGCACTGTACTTTAGCTGTGGGTTCAACTTTGCCAAGATGTATCCAACTGGGGCACATGGGGGATAGTTTCTGGTTAATTTATGGTGTGTGGAGAGGGGGCTTGCCTTGCATATGGGGGAACAGGGCAAAGGAGGGGTTTTTTGGGAGGGAGGGTACATGTCTGGTTTCTTGTGCCTATGCCTACTGGCTGGTGGCAGCCATGGGGCCATGGTCCCAAAAACATGTTGAAACTTGACTGATTGATTTGATTGATAATGCTATGTTTTGATGGGTGTAGCCCACCCACCCATCCACCAAAAGGCTTGCACATAATCATGGGGCATGCTTTTTCTTTCTTTTTACTAATATATTTGAAAGTGAGTTTCTGCAATTCCGAGTTCTGAGTATTTCTGAGGTCCGGAGTTCCAAATGCTGGTTTCTGAGTCCTTTGAAAAAGTTCCTGAGGACTCAGTTCTGGTCCTCTGAACCTTGAAAATCCTCGCAAGTACTCGAGTACCTATTCAGTGCAGCCCTAGTGTGATGTAATGCATACAAGAGAAGATTCACAGAGCAGCACAGAGAAAAGATTCTGTTTCCTAATTCCTATATCTAATCCAATATAATCTGTATAAATATAATCTCTATAATCCTATAAATCTATGCCAATCTATCTAATCCTATGTAACCTATATAAATCTAAAATCCTATATATCGTTATAAATCTATATCAACCTATACAATGCAATAATCCTATAATTCCTGTATGATCTAATGTCTCTAAACTCTATCTGATCTCCGTATCCAACTATTATATATATATATATATATATATATATATATATATATATATATATATATATATATTGGGCGCAATCCTATGGGCCACTTATACCGGCCTGTACTTGCGCTGCAAGCAGTGAGCTCTGGCGCTCAGGTGTGCACACACCCCGTGCACGCAGCAAGCCATGCGGGGCAACGGCGCATCCCCTCTGATGCGACCCCACCAAACCCACACACCCCACAGCCTGGGTGATGGAGCAGGCATGGTTTGCTGCGTGCGGTGGGCATGTGCGCGCCTGAGCGAGCACTGCCAAGCTGTATCGTGCGCCTGCCGCGAGCGTAAACCGGCAGCAGGATTGCACCCATAGTCTATATTCTATAATAATATATAAGGGAAAGGAGGGGACAAGTGGAAGGGGGAAAATTATAAAACATGACACACAGACAGACTCGGAGGGGGAGAAAATTTCTAAATGAAAACTAGGATCAAAGATTTATATCAAAATAAGACACCTAACTAAGGGCACATTCAGATGTGTGTTTAAATCGCACAGCAGCGGTGGCGGCATTGTGCGATTTAAAGCAACACGCACTTCCGGGTTGGTCTGAATGCACCAATTCAGCGTAACGCGAACTGTTGGAGTGAGATTTTCAAAGCAGCTCCAAGCAGCTTTGAAAACCTCACTCCAACAGTTCACGTTACGCTAAAATGTGCTCACTCGGTGCATTCACACCAACCCGGAAGTGCGCGTTGCTTTAAATCGCACGATGCCACCGCCGCTGCTGTGCGATTTAAAGGCACATCTGAATGCAGCCTATGTACAGGTAGGAAGTAAGGAAATACACGAAGTGATGAAGTGAGTGAGATTGGAATCAGGGTATGGAAACACAATGAAAGCTAAGGGGGATCTGCCAGGCATTCTGCACTGTGACAGAACTAACAGCAGACAAAAGCAGGCAGGCACTCCCAGGGGGGTTATATAGGCTCCCCAGTGCCTTCTCCTCAGTTCCTCTGATTGGTACTCCAAAGTTGCTGGCAGCATTGAATAAAAAGACCTATCCCAGGGGTTCTCTGTGTCTGTCACAGTGCTTCCTGATGTGTTCACAATGCCAGTTGGCCAGCGGGAATGCTGGTCATGTCTCCTGACTACTCTTCCCCCTCCCCTCTGCCTTCTTTGGAGTGCTTCACAGCCTCATCAGCAGGCTGTATAGAGTTCAGTGAGGGCAAAACAAAAACATATTATTCAAATGAATTTTGCTTGAATTGAACTTTGTTTTTCTTTACTTTGTAACAAAAATAAATACAGAAAAGGTAATTTCCATTACAAATTTAACAAAAACTAATTGCACACCCCTACTTTAGTCAAACTTGGGTTCCTGCTGCTGCTCTGGCAGGGGGCATTGTTCCCTTCAACTGGGAAAGCAAGTTTGGGGTGTTCAGATGGAACCAGCCATGAAACCCAGTACTTTGGGCAGTTATGTTAGTGTTCCTTAAAAAGTCGAACTTCTATTTAGTTTTTGAGAAGCCTGCAAGAAAAGTAATAATGCCAGTTCTTTGACCCTACTGATGGTAAACTGATGAAATAGTAACGTTATTTCACAGAGGTTATAAATGGCCTCAGAATAAATACAAGGCTGTAATTCATGTGGAGATGTCTCTATAGCTGACATTCTAAACTGCTGAGAGCACAGCTTAGTCAGTTTATAAATGTCTGAATAACACTCACAAGGAATTCTGCCATTATCAAGTAAGTCTAATATTTCACTTTTAAACCTAAGAATGCAATACTTAAAAGTTATGATGGCTGGTCCATATTAGCAGAATGAACACTATTCCAAGAGAAATTTTGACTTTTGAATACACTTAGTCAAATTCTGCCGTCACACCCATAAAATGTTCTTTTGATTCTGAATTCAAGGGAGGGAAATTTAAATGACTGTTTAAATACTTCCACAATTAAAACTTAGTTTTCCAAAGTCAAGAATATCCATGATGGCATAAAAGAATCTGTATTCTGTGGAAAATTGTAAAAATCTGTATTACTGAAGGAAAATATGATCAGTATATGCCACCGTAGTCTTATAGTATTTTTATTCATTCAGTTTCTACCCTGCCCTTCCCACAAAGGTTCAGGGCAGCTCACAAATATATAAAACATAAATAAACATATATAACATATAAAAACCATTTTCACATAGGGAATTTTTTTATTTATTTGGCATCTGGCTATCGCCATGGCCCAAATTAAAAGAAAATTAAATGAAATGCAATATGCAAAAGTACACATAGAAGTACAGTACCATAAAATATCATTACCAAACATAAATTAAAACTTACCCTATTACTAACTAAATGGAATTGAAACTTCCCCAAAATTAATTCTATATAACATAATTGCTATAGAATAATAAAGAGTCCAATTCCATAGAAAACAATGCTCTATACACAAGTTGATATCTGGGAAAGACTGCTTCGCAAACCCAGTCATATTTTAATTATTCCATCGATCAATATAATTGGTTAAGCCTTCCTAATCATAGCTGCCTGATAGGAGTAAAGAGCCACAGCATTGATTGTCTCCCTGTTAATCTGCTGGTGCAGCCATATAATCGTCTCCTTATTTGAGAAATTTGGAATTTTTACCAGACATGGCTTAAGATAACAACAACTAATATTTTGAAAATAATAACACTCCAGAATGTAATGTTCCATGTCTTCAACCATACCCATGCCACAAGGGCATACCCTCTTACTTTTTTCCAAACCTAGACGTTGACCCATAGTTACAGCTGTAAGGGCCTGACCTAGCTTTAACCTTGTTAACTGCACCCTAACTCGTGGTTTCAAATCTAGTTTTAGATAACACGCCATCTCCCCTGGTGAGGCCACACCAGGGGAGATGGCGTGTTATCTAAAAGTGAACATACATCGGCGACACGCCATTTGCTGCTATTTTGACTTGATTTTCCTGACTCGCTGTATCCAAAAGTCTTTGATATATATCCTGTTTCTCAATTTCAGGAAAATACCTATACTCCCTATTCGATGCATAGCAAAAGCCTGCTTTATTAAGAGTTTTTTTAATTGAAAAAAGCCAAGGAGATTGTTTGCCCTCTACAGACCTATAATATTCTAAATATCATAATTTTGCATATTGTGTAGGTCTAAATTCCAGAAATTTAAACAAGAATTTTATCTCTCTGATGCTTAACAATGTTCTAATTGAACTGATTCCTAGCTCTGCATTCATCAGCATGGCTGGAACTGTCTTTGCCACTCCAAGCATAAGCCTCATCAAATTATTTTGAGGTATTTCGAGTCTATCTCTATATTCATGACCCCATACCTCTGAACCATAACAGATTTGTGCAATTACCTTTGCCTGATAAACTTTTACTACTGCTGGTACCGATCTGGCTCGTTGTTGTATATGAAACTTCCTAAGTCACTCCCAAATATTTAAAGTGTTTCACCACCTCAATCTTACGATCAGAAATGAACCAAGCATATTGTCTACGACACTTATCCCATTTTAGTATCTTGGTTTTATGCATAAAAAACATTTAAAATCCCTAAACCCTGCCCACCAATCTCTCCCCAACTCCTACACCCAATCTCACCCAGCTCTATCCCAGCCTGTCCAACAAAAAGGTCTTGCATCTCTTCTGAAAAATTAGCTGGCTTGGGCTTAGGACAGTCTCTAAGGGGAAAGAGTTTTATAATTGTGGAGTACAATAGGATGACTTATAAGTTTGTCCTGTGCAACTGATTACAGATCGGTACTTTGGACCAGCTGACAGAATCATTAGAAGGACATATAGTCATCCTAATCCATTAATTTTTTTTCACTTATTCATGATACGTTGTGGACAAGCTTAATATTCCATAATCGAAAAACCTCCAGTTTACAAGAAGAGTTAAGGCTCTTGCAAATTCAGTCATGCACTAAAAAGCATGGAAATTGCAAGTTAAAGCTCCTGCCTTAACTTCCGTGTCATGTTAGCAGTAAAGACATTGTACAGTCTCACATATTGTGCTCACTTACAACTTAGGCTCCATGCACCCACACTTTGCCTTCGTCTTTCAGCCCCAATCCTTTTCCTCTTTGCTGGTTGGGGGCAACACTGAAGCTGGGGACAGGAAGGTGTGAGCTGTCCCCTTACCCCCCTCCATTTCCTCTTTAAGGAAGAGAGAACTTAGGAGTTCTGTCTCTCGTGCCTTCTTTCCCTCTAATCTACTTTGTCCAAGCCCTGTAACAGAGAACTCAGGACTCCTGGCATCCAGCCTCTCCACTCCACTCCACACTAATTGTGTGCAGTTCTGGTCACACCATCTCAAAAAAGACATAGCTGAACTAGAAAAGGTACAGAGAAGGGCAATGAGAATGATAAAGGTATGGAATGGCTTCTGTACAAAGAGAGGCTTGATAAGCTGAGTCTCTTCAGCTTAGAGAAGAGAAGACTGAGAGGGGACATGATAGAGGTTTATAAAATCTTGAGTGGTGTGGAACGGTTATTTACCCTCTTAAATAGTACTAGAACTAGGGGACACTCCATGAAATTAGCTGCCGGCAGATTTAAAACAAATAAAAGGAAGTACGTTTTCACTCAATGCATAATTAACTTATGGAATTTGTTGCCACAGAATGTTGTCAAGGCCAGTAGTATACCTGGGTTTAAAAAAGGACTGAATAAGTTCTTAGAGAGTAGGTCCATTAATGACTATTAACCAAGTAGCTTACAGGATGAACTTCTTACTGTCGGGAGCTGGGAGCGAACAATGGGGAATGGATTGTCCATTGTGACTGTTGGTTCTTCTCCCATGTGATTGAGATTGGCCACTGTCAGAGGACAGGATGCTGGGCTTGATGGACCATTGGTCTGACTCAGTATGGCACTTCTTATGTACTTCTGTAATCCAGTAGGCTGCACTCCCTTCACAGGGAACTCAATAGTCCTGGTTGTAAGTGAGCACAATATGTGAAACTATAATGTCTTTACTGCTAACACTCCTGGTTCCAAGCCTGTTCTCCGCTTCCCTGCTCTCAACCTTGTCACAGACAATCCAGGAAGTCACCCCTCTAACCCCACTCCCCTCACAGAGAACTCAAAAGTCCTGGGAAATACAATGCTTGTCTGTATGTGTCATATGGAACAGAAGTGTGTGTGTGTGGAACAACAACAAAAAACAGGAGAGGAAATGGAGTAACAGCGAGAGAGGCTGTTGGGCGTCAAAGGATAGGGAGTCAGCTATGGTAAGTGGGTAAAACGATAGGACTGCTTCCTCAGATATCCCATCAGTCTTCTGAATCAGTTATTTCACTCAGAACCTTGTTGTTGTAACTATTTCTAATTCCTCCTGTCATTCCACCCAATTACTTAATCCTGCACATTCTTTGTATTTTTCCCTGTCATTCCAGCCATTCTACTTACATCTGGTGCCTTCCTCATCATTTCACACCCTCCTGCCTTCCCTATGTACTCCCAAAGAAGCAACTGTGTTGTATAATTTCACAATCACTTAATTGGATGTTGGAATGACAATAGTATAATAATAATAATAATAATAATCTTTATTGTGCTGGCCACAGGCCATGACAAAAAACAAACATAATATGCATGGCATAGACATATATATATATAAAAATCAAATTCAGATTAATTACTACAACCATTCCATAGAATGAAAAAAGCATTTGGTGACCACCATAACCTTACCCCTGAGCCACACTATAGCGCTATTTAGACCCAATCCGCCAAATTAACCTCCCCGCAAAGCCTAAGCTTCGCTTCCTTTTTCCAAAATCCTAGCCCTAGTTTTTGCATGAGATAGGCATACAACGCCATTATCTCAGTACGGCGTTGATTTTTCCCAGCTAGTAAATACACTAACTTTTGCTTTACCGTGTGATTAGGGGGAACTACTATCCTCTCCCCCATTCTCCTACGTAGAGTAACAAACATTGGGCATACAAAAAGATAGTGAGCAATGTCCTCTACTTCAGCTGGGCAGTAAGGGCACCGTCTATCGGCATATATAATACCTGCATATCTTCCCTCCAAAACTGCTGATGGCATTATCTGCATCCGTAGTGCAAAAAATGCACGCTTGTGATGGAAGGGTAGATCCCAATCGATGTAATCAGCTCCCCCACTGTCAGGCATCAAAAACTGATACCAAGGCGATATAACTGATTCAGCAGCTAATGTCCTAGTAGTTTGGACATCGAGATCCATAATCCTAGTTTTTAACATACTTTTTATATCTTTAAATGTATACTCCTTCAGGAATGAGTACGAAAATCCGATCTTATGGAGGATACTATTTATTTTGCGCCACCACTGGGAGCCAATATAGCCTTCATTCAGCTTTTCTTGGAGGCAAATATTGACTAATTCAACCTCCTGGCCCTGGCTAATTTTAAACAGACTTGAGAGCATTGACACCATTATATCTGCACTCAAAGAGTGTACTCCCAATTCCAATCTTAACGCAGCAGATGGTGTTGAATTTGGGACCTGCATCAGCCCCCTCAAAAATCTGTGGAGTACCGGCTCTAATATTTGCGATATTCCAGAAGAGGCGCCCCAGATCAGAGCCCCATACCTCAACTTCGCCACGATCTTTGCACGGAATACCTTGAGGGCCGGACCATATCTCTGGCCCCCCTTCGTTGAAAAGTATTTGCAAATTGCCCCCACAGATCCCAAGACACTGGTCTTTAATGATTGGATGTGTGGGATCCAAGACCCATTATAAGCAAACACTATTCCCAAGTAGGTAAAACACGTTACCTGCTCAATTAGTATTGCGTCCATGTACCAGTGTTCTTGCTTAAAGGTGGGTCTAAAGACCAACACCTTTGTTTTCTTGTAGTTTATTACCAGATCTTGCCCACTACATTCTTTGGCAAAGGCACCCATCAGGCGTCTTAAACCCAATCCGGAAGTTGATAATAACACGGTGTCATCCGCATACATAATAACTGAAATCCTTCTTATGCCAATTTTGGGTGCCATATATTCTCCTGCGTCCCTTACATTTAAAATCAGGTCATTTACATACAAATTGAACAGGAGCGGTGCCAAAAGGCACCCCTGTCTAACTCCTCTCGTAGTCTCTATTCTTTCAGAGAGATGACCTAATTTGTCAAGTCTAACTATTAACCCTGTATCTGAGTAAAGAGATTTTATTAGTCTCAGTAATCTCTGGTCTATCATTAGTCTAGTAAGTTTTGCCCACAATTTCTCCCGGTTTACTAGATCAAACACTGAGGAGAAATCTATGAATGTTGCATATATATTTAATCCCTTACTTTTGTACTTTTCGACAAGATGGGTCAGGAGGAAGCAATGATCCATAGTGCATTTATTTGGGCAGAATCCTATTTGCTCTATAGCAATAAGTTGGTTTTGGTGAACCCACGCTTGAAGTTTGTTAAGGAGTAATTTGGTATACAGCTTTGAAATAATAGGCAATAAGCTAATAGGTCAGTAGTTTTTTGGATCAGCTCGTTCCCCCTTTTTATAAATGGGAATCACTACCGCTGTTTTCCAGAATTCTGGGATCCTACCCGCATTATTAATCAGCGTAAATAGGTTCGCCAACGCTTTAAGCCACCACTCTGGCATTGCTTTAAACAAATCCGGGGGATAAAATCATCCCCCGGAGCTTTCCCATTTTTTAGCATCATTATGGCTTCATACAACTCTTCCTCACTGACTGGATCCCATTCCCCCAACACCTGATCACCTTTTTCTGATGTTAGGTCCAGTGGGAGGCTTGAGTTGAATATTTTTCTGAAATGACTTTCCCATTTTCCACTATTAATTCTTGGTTCAGCCAGATGGTAAGAACCCATAAGTGAACCATTAATCAACCTCCAAAACATTTTCCCATCATGACTGTGCAACGCTGTTAATAATTGATTCCATCTCTTTACTTGAAAATTGTTTTTCTTCTTTTTTAACAGGGCTCTGTACTGCCGGTATTTGGATCTATATAGGGCTAGAGATTTCCTTTCAAAATTTAATTTTACAGTACGTGCCGATTTTCTCAAATCCGCCCGCCGAAACTTACACTCTAAGTCCCACCAATTACTAACCTTCCCTCCATTATCCCTTAATGTGGGGGTCTTTGTCAGATAAGGTTTTAATAACACCAAAAGATCGTTGGTAATTACAAGCGCCAAATCCAAATCTGGTGTCATTTCCAAGCAAGACCTGAGGTCGTTTGCATAATTGGCAGACAAAATATCGGAAATTTCTTTTGCCAAAATGTCAGACCAAGGCCTACGAACCTTGCCCATCTGGGGGGCCAGTACTCCTAAGTGCGATTCAGAACTTAACTTGGAATCCATACTGGCCTTAAAGATCACACATATAGGGAAATGGTCACTCTCAACTCTGTCACCCACTCTAAATGCCGTTACCAAATGCATCAGAGAGCGGGAAACCAGTGCATAATCTATAGTACTGCCTCCATTTGGGCGCAGAAAAGTTAATTTTTCGGGAATATCCCCACGGTAATTTCCGTTCAAAATATACAAGTTATTTTCCAGAGCTAATTCAAAAAGCACTTTTCCCTCTCTATTTATTTTCTGGTCTCTAGAGGTTCGCTCGGTATTCCAGTGTTCTTCTAGATCACATAGGTTCACTTGGTTCATAACCTTCCAAAGGAAGGAATTTGATGGTCCTATTCTGGCATTGAAATCCCCCAGAATAACCAAATCAGCATTTTTGTGTTCCTCTTGTATCTTATCCAAGAGAAACTTAAATTGGCCCCAAACCTCACCATCCGCTGGCGGCAAATAGACATTTATTAACATGAGGGCGAGGCCTAACTCAGGGATATCACAGTCCAAAGCTAGAATATTACTCTCGTAGGTATCCACTACCTTGAATCTGGCTTTCAATTTTAGGGAGGTGACTATACCCACTCCACCCGCAAGTCGTCCTTTCTGGTGTCTTCTCCTTGCCGGGAGAAACCATCTACTATATCCCTCTAGATAAAACTGACTCTCATCAGCTAGCCAATGTTCCTACATGCAGATGATTTGTTATGATTTTAAGTGTTGGACAAAGTCTGGGTCCAGCACCTTATTTGCCCACCCAGCTATATTCCATGAACCTATCCTAATGTCACCATATTCCTCTTCCGGTGAAGTATGGGGCCGTTCACTTCACAACTCCACTACCTGGGCTAAACCCTTAATATTATCATCTTTGGTTGCCACCCCTACTTGCTGGAGGTCCTGGGTCTCACATTGGATTAAAGTTTGTTGACACCCCAAGTCAACTTCCCCCTCAGGGGTCCCCTCTATCTGCTCTATCTGATCACCCCACACTTCCTTATACACAAATGGTACCTTCCCTTGTTTATTCCCAAACCTACCAACTCCTTGCCCTACAGTCGATCCCCTCCCAGGGTCTCTTGCCAATATCTCTGAATCATACAACCCATTGCCCAAGGGTAGCAGTTCGTCTACCTCTGGTCTGGTTGAAGATTCCCTATAAGGCAATTTACCCTGGGCTACTTCAGGATTAATTCCATCGAAATGCCTCTGTTCTAAACTATCCATTTCACCTCCCACTTTTTTATATAGATTCATTAGTTGATCTATCCAGTCTCTCTGTTTCTTCTGATTGTTAACTTCATTTTTCTCCATAGGCTGCAAAGCACCAAGTACAGGCTCATTTTCCACTATACCAATCTCCATTAGATCTATAACAGTTCTATTAAGGGCAAACGCCCCTGGTGGATCCTTCTCACTATCATCATTTCTACCTTTCTCATTTTTAGACCTATTTGGATTAGAGAATGTCTGCTTACACAACACTTCCTCTGGTTGACTAGGGACCTTATCATCCATAGCTAGTTGAGACTCCCTAGTATACACAGGGGAACGATAGATTGCATTATTATTAAGGAGCTGCTCACATTCAAAAAGCCTCTTCACCCACGTTGGAGTATTAAATTCAATGTTGATCACCCAACGGTTATCAAAATTAGGGATATGAGAAACAGTCTTTATAATTCTACGAGTTATCGGCATATTTGTAATTACTCGAAGATGCTCAGCAATATCAGGGGCCGAGGCCCAAATTGGTAGACTGCCTGAAGAGAGCGGTAGGACTGTTATTATTACGTTAGTTGGAAGGTGCCTGAGTATCCCATATTCTTCCGATACCATAGTCCTCCCTGGTTTTATATCATCCATCATTGTGGCCACATCTACCTTAACCTTAGGTGGAACCCTCTCAGCCACCAATCCTAGGGGATTTATCAATTGATTTTGACTTGGCCCCGAAGGGATCAATGCTTTAATTGTAACCGCAAAGTCATCCAGCCTATTACTTTGCTGGTGTAGTAGATCCAGGACATGTAAAATTGTCTGGGCCGTTAGCAGAATATGTCTGGCCAAATATGAAGTGTTGTTAGCCTGGTCAATTTGCCTGTTATACTCTTTTACCACTACAGTTGGATCTGACGGTTCCAGATTAGATAGACCAGATATTTCAAGTATTTCCCCCCCCTTCCCCATGGGGTTTATATTCACACGGGGAGCCGGGGAAGAATATGATTTTGGGGGTGAAATAACACCCTCTCCCTTCCCTGACCCTTCAAAATTATCACCCGGTAGAAAGAAGCAGTCAATCTTCCTCTGCTTCATCACCCTATTTTCCGGGAGGGAGATTAACGCCGCCTCGCTCCGTGAGCGTTTCTGTGAAGACATAATTTAGGCACCCCAAACCCTCTACCAAATGCCCTTACCCAATCAGAGTATTTGGATCTGCAAACAATGATCCGCTATATAATAAAGTAGCAGGAGGAAGCAACAACCACAATCCAGCAGGAAAAAAGTGAACAGGGTGGATCGCCCCTGGCCCTGCTGGCGCCTAAGACCGCGCGCAAAAGGGCGCGCCCTTGCGCGTGCTGCCCAGGCGTGTGCCTCCGGCGCTGCCTCCGGCGGCTTGGGTCTTTTAAGGGCTGATAGCGGTGTATGTTTCCACCCCTCCGCTCACACTCAGGTGCAGTCAATTACCCCGCAGACAGGGCTCCCTCTGCACGGCAAACCACGCTCCTCAGAGAGCCTCTGGCGGCTTGGGTCTTTTAAGGGCTGATAGCGGTGTATGTTTCCACCCCTCTGCTCACACTCAGGTGCAGTCAATTACCCCGCAGACAGGGCTCCCTCTGCACGGCAAACCACGCTCCTCAGAGAGCCTCTGGCGGCTTGGGTCTTTTAAGGGCTGATAGCGGTGTATGTTTCCACCCCTCTGCTCACACTCAGGTGCAGTCAATTACCCCGCAGACAGGGCTCGCTCTGCACGGCAAACCACGCTCCTCAGAGAGCCTCCGGCGGCTTGGGTCTTTTAAGGGCTGATAGCGGTGTATGTTTCCACCCCTCCGCTCACACTCAGGTGCAGTCAATTACCCCGCAGACAGGGCTCCCTCTGCACGGCAAACCACGCTCTTCCGACAATAGTATTTATTTAGAAATTGGCACTGCTGTTGCCTCCGGTTCCAATGGCCGTTCCATTTTATTAATTTCAATGCATACCCAACTTAGCTTTAGTTAAACATTTGTATATGACTCTACCCAGTTTCGCTGTGCTCTGGGAGGGCAGTGGAGACTAGTGGGTAAGAGGGGCAGTTGTGAGCCATTAGTCAGCTGTCCCATTCTCCCCAACTGAAATGAAAGGATAGGGGGTGAGGGGCCAGTTTACGCCCTCCTGTCCCCAGCTGGTCTGCGCATGCACTAAATGGCCACCATGCATGTGCAGACTGGCTGCCCTTTTGCAAAAATATGGTGATGCATTATCTACTTATTCCAAAAGGGCAGAAACCGAGAAAGAGCAGCAATATGTTTTAATATGCGGCGCAGTAGCTCATGTACCCAGGGCCCACTAGATGTTTGGCCTGTTTCCTCTGGAAAATCCCCAGGATACAACTTGGAGCAGTCTTACCCCACGCCGGTCATGCTTGGCTACAACACAGCCAGGGGTCAGCTGTCAGTTGGGCTGGGGGAGGGAGGTGGAGCAGGGCCGGGCAGCTGCTCCTCTAGGTGGTGACTTGACTCGACCCCACAGTGTGGTGGGGCCAATTGTGTACCACGGGTCCGTGCAGGAATTGAGCCTGTGCAGCTCATCTGGCTACACCCCTTAGATTTTATCAAGTTGCATTATTAACAGAAGAAGGCTAGGCTGTCTGATTTTTTTCAACAAAGTATGCTTTATATCTCTGGTAAAATGGATAGGTTTTCAAGGTTTTCTGGTTAGGTTGGCTTTGCTGAGTTGGGAACTCTAGCAGTTGAACTCTGGTTTATGAGAACAAAGACAAAGTTTAGTCTGGTGACATCATTTTAGAGGTACTGAGCATCAACACCTATTGATTCTCAGGGAAAACAGTACTGTTTAGCAACCAGTTGCATAGAGCCAGGACCATGCTTCATTACTCTGTTTCTCCAAGAAATGCTACCAAGTTTTGTTTGAAAAACCCTGCATGTTTTATCTTCTCATAGCAACAGTAATTTGCACACATCTGGGTCCACAAAATTGTTTCCTTTCCTTGATATATGTTCATCTGGCTCCAGAGGCCTTCTGGCACCCTTTGGTTCTGTACTGTTTGGCTATGTTGCCACCATGTACACATATAATCTAAAATATTCTAATATTATGCATCTTTCTTACTACACCCCACCTTCAAAACAAGACTTTGGACAATAAACAGTAGGTTAATGGTTTTTTTTGTTTATCTTCTGGTTTTTGATCTTGTAGTGTGGTCACACTTCTAGGAACATAAGAACATAGGTAGTGCCATACTGGGTCAGACCAATGGTCCATCAAGCCCAGCATCCTGTCTCTGACTGTGGCCAATTCCAACAGGCCATGATGGGCAATCCATTCCCTGTTATTCCAGCCCCCAACATTTTCTGTACTGCCACAAGAACTGGAAAATTACTTTTAAAAAAATGAATCATGAGATTTTCACATATTTACATGATTCAATCTGTTGTTTTAATGTAGTCACAATTTATTGTGAATTTTATAGTAAAATCATAAGAGTTAATAGCAGGTTGGTGACCAATGAGGATCTCAGTTTTCTGTTCAATGAATATATTCTGCACTACTCACATATTCCACACTGCCTCCAATGCTACCTGCATTTTCTGCAACTCTATTCTATGTGTCAACTTTACTAATAGTACCACAGGCATGAGCTCTTTGTTGGCCCATTATTTTCTTTTGATCCAGAGATAAGCATTCATAAGTTACAATGATATGGCTTTTACTTTCGGCATATGCTAACCTGCCATGTTCTGTGCATCATTCTGGCTGACTCAGTGATCACCTTATTGGATGAAAGGTTATTGAAGTAACTTTGACACCCCCCCCCAACTTTGACACCCCCCCTCCCATCATACTAATACAACAAATATTTTAAAAATAATGCTCCTGTTTTAAGGAAGTGGAGTACCAAGACTCACGCACCAGAGACTTCGCATCCGCTTGAATGTTTGTTAGTCTTCTCCCCTGTCTCTCCCACTGTCTCCCCCTCCTTGTCTTTTAGATTGTAAGCCACAGGCAGGCCCGCGTCTATTTGTATGTTTTGTGCAGCACCAGGTCACACATCTGGCGCTATAATAATAATAATAATAATAATAATATAATTAATATGAACTAAGCAAATAGAAAGCTGTTGTTAATTGCCTTTTTATTAGAAAGTGAAGTCATATGTTTATATAAGAATAATATATACAAAACAATATATGTGAATGATTTACAACATCTACATTTTACATGTTATATACACTCTCTTTGATTTTAACCATTTAAAAAAACCTTACATCTTTTAACGAACAAGAAATCTTTACATTCGCTTTCAAGCAACTATCTAAGGCCCTTTTTACACGGGCAGCGGTGGGTGGGGGGCTGGGTGTGCTTCCGCGGTGGGTGGAGGTGGGTGCGCACTCGTTCCCATGGGCGCACACCCACCTCCCCCCCCCACCCGTGCTGTTTGCATGGACAAACACCCATCCCCCCACCCACTGCTGCGCCATTTCCATGGACACCCCCACGCATCTAACACCCTCCCGCACACCCAGTGTGTGTGGGCGGGTGGGGGGACGTCCGCGTAAAAACAGCCTACGTTTCAGGACTAAACTCATCTCTTCAGTATCTGTGTAATTCAAGAAGGGAGAACAAATTGCTGTGAATTTGCCTCTTACTTGAAAGGTAGATGTCAATTTCTCCACCTCAGCTATATTCCATACCTGCACCAACTGTTTGCACATAGCAGGGGGGTAGAAGGGAAGGGTGGTCAATTTCTATGCCCTGAATATCACATATTTACCCGCTAAAAATGTTGTTTTAACAAGTATTTTTGATATATCAGATCAGGTAATTATTCGTTCCGTAGCAAAAACAATACTTTAAGCACAATCCTATGCCTTGTGCACCCTGCCTGCCCACCCATGCAATGCACAGTACGCTTGCACATAAGACAGCTGCGCATGGCAAGCACGCAATGCAGGCCAACACGAACCCCTGTGCCCCCACACACCGCCTGCTCCATTGCTTGCACCACACCTGTCCATTCCCCTGGCCATGAGGTGCGTGGGCGCGGGGGTTCGGGTTGGTCTGGGCTGTGTACTTGCCATGTGTGGCTGTCCTCTGTGCCGTGCATGCATGCATTGCGAATGCATGATGTATGCGTTGTGTGGGCAGGCAGCATGCACATGGCATAGGATTATGTCCTTTTCCTATAATTCTTTCAACTACTGTATTTCCCCCCCAAAATGGTTTTGATTTGGGACAATGACAGAGAATATGTTCCAAATTACCCTCTTGCTCATACTCCTTCTGTGACTGATTTCCCCCCCCCCCCCCCACCCTTTCCTTGTCCTGGTCTAGCCTCCTTCTTGCCACTTAAGGAGTTCAGAAGGGGCAACCTTACTTTCAGATCGAGCAACTCCCTCCCCATGCCCAGCTATACTGCCCTGGTCTAAACACCCGCCCCGAGCTGCGTTGCAGGATGGGGCGGGATAAAAATCTACAAAATAAATAAATAAATAAAATATTATCTCAGGTATTGCCCAAGGTTCAGATTCTCAGCACTCTGACCCCCTACTCCCCGTGTTACCGTCCAACAGTCTTTATGCTTTGTCAGTTTCATTGACCACAGACTGAGTGGTGTGTAATAGGTTCTGTAAAAGATTTTGGCACTGCATCCTGAAAGGAGACAAAGACACATATGTAGGATTTAAAGGCTGCATTCTTTATTGCCAATTATAATCTGGTGAGGGTAACATCCCCCCATAACACTTAGGCTTCAGCTAAACCAAACATAACTACAACACAGAGGGAGGCCTGATGTCTACTCAGGTACTTGCCCCTCCCAACTAAGTGGCTATTGATCTCCACCTCCCCTTCCACCCGACACCACCCAACTAGAGTGAGGGAGGTGATTTCAGTGTCCCTTCTGGGACCGTATAGCAGGGAGAGGAAGAGGCCTGGACTACCTGTGGCCACAGGTTTCCTCAGGTGCCTTCTAAGGCCTTCCCTTCCTGGGCTGTTTACCAACACCTTGCTGCACCGTGCCCTTGGATCAGCTAACGGTTCCCCTTAGAGGTTCCTCCTCCTCCCCTCTTAATGAGATTCCTTCATCCTACAAAAACTTGTAGTCAGAATTAACCATAACTATCACTGGACCCCCGCCACAGTGGGACGCCAGCTTACGCTTGGCTGGCTTTCACACCCTCCCCAGCCTCCAATGCTATGACTGTAGCCAATTTATTCCTCAGACTCCCTAATTACATATCAACCCCCTTCTGTGATAAATGTACACTGTCGAGCTGATACAGTTCTGGCCTCGTATGGCGAATCTCAGCATGACTAATACCCCTTGGGACAAAATCCATCTTTCTGTTTGTTGATTTTTCTTCATGTCCTGTCTACCTTTCCCATATGGATAGCATCACACCAAACTATGTGTTTTAACATGTGGGTCAAAACAAACAATGTGCATGGGAACAACTGTTGCCCAGCTGTCAAATTGCTCTTAACCATTAACACTGACTGCAAACCCTTGATCTTTGGCAAATTATTCTCGTCCAAATGGATGACTGTCATGTCCAGCTGCCTGCCAGAGAATGGAAAGTGAAGTGCTGGCATAAGCTGCTCCCAGCACATGCCCTTCCTAGATATCCAAATGATCGCTGCCGCTTCACTCAATACCAGCTGGGAGTAGGACCCCCAATGTGCTCTCGCTGTGGCCTTGGCTGCCCAATGGATGATGCTATGGTCCACAATCCATATGAGCTTTTGCAGCCGGACACTCAGTGGCCCTGGGGGATAAACATAACAGCAACCAGTTAAAAGCCAGCAGTCGCTGATATCTCTAGTACCAATCTGTTCCCTGTGTGTATGACCTGAAGCCCTGGATCTCCAGTTTCACAGATCCCAGAGGAATCCATCACTGAAACAATGCTAGCCATTCCAATGCGGAAGGAGTGGGTTCCGAAATTCTCTGCAGGGAGGTTGAGGAAACAAAGGCTGTCATGGAGCACCGCTGAAAAGTGGTACCATGTGAGGGGGGAAACCCACAAGAGTGCCTGAAAAATGACCCAGGGACTGAGGATTGAACCTCTAAATACCAGCTTGTGCCCAAGACTGGGCACAAGTCAGAGGTGCTTGCTGAGTTAATCATAATCAATCTCCCCCCCGACCTTGTTGGATTATTTAATAAAAATGGCAGCAAACAGAGTAGTTTTCAAATGGTCATAACCAGGGTTCCTGGTTTTCCGTTTAGTGCGGAAAACCAGAGAAACACGGAGAATTCTCATTTTATCAGAGAAAAAAATATTTTCCTGTTGGGTTAGGGTTGGGTTTTATATATTTTACCATATTTTGATTTCCCCCCCCCAATTTTGGGGAGGCTGTGTTCCCTTCTTTTTGTTCCCTGTCTGTTTCCCCTTTTTGATAATGTTTTATTGTGTACTTTAAATATTTTATATTGTAAGCTGCCCCAGGCTGCCTTTGGCAGGAGGAGCAGGGTAATAAGTGTCCCAAATAAATAAATAAATATACAGAGAATTCCTGTTTTATCAGAGAAAAACAGCGAATTCCAGGTTCCAAAAGCTCACTGGCAGCAGCGGTGGTAGTGGAAATTTAAAGGAGGCGGAAGCTCTGTGACGGTTCTTGTGTGCGCCTGTGACTGAGAGAAGAGATTTGGTGTGGGTGTGTCTGACAGAAGAACACAACCATATCTGGCTTTTGGTAAGGCAGACGTATGTTGGGGTCTGTGCAAGGGCTGGTGGGGTGGAGTGAGTTGGAGTGGCACCGCTCCCTCTGCAGAGGGAGATACTTGCGCTCCATGCCTAGGCTGGCTGGTGTGGGATATCATTTTATTTTGTTATTTGAGTGGTGGTGGCAACCAGTGCAGGGGAACAGGGGAGGCGTGGGAGGGCGAGAGAGGGGGCAGAGGAGGAGCGGAGTTCACAGACTGGAGTCCGGAGTGAAATTAGCGCAGAAAGGTAGGGGGAAGCAAGGTTGTGAAGAGCTTTATAGGTGAAGACTAGGAGCTTGTACAGGATTCGTTCAGGAAGGGGGAGCCAGTGAAGAGAGGAGAGGAGGGGCTGCACGTGGTCAAAGCAACGAGCGAGGTGGATGACCCTGGCAACAAAGTTTTGGAAGGAGATAAGGGGAGAAAGGTGAGAGCGGGGGAGGCCAGTGAGAAGGAGGTTACAGTAATTGAGATGAGAGATGACCAGGGCATGAACAAGGGTTTTGGCAGAGGAGACAGAGAGAGCAGGGTGAATCTTAGCAATGTTATGGAGGGAGAAGTGACAGAATTTGGAAACAGAGTCGATGTAGGGTTTAAAAGAAAGGAGTGAGTCAAAGATAAAGCCTAAGCTATGGACTTGGGGGACGTGAAGGATGGTGACTTCGTCAATAAGGATCGACAGGGAAGAGGGAGAGGAAGGATGTGGGGGGAAGATAAGGAGTTCAGTTTTAGCCATGTTGAGTTTGAGTTGACGTTGGACATCCAGGTAGAGATATCAGAGAGACAGCTGGTGAGGCGAGCTTGAACAGATGGAGAGAGAGAGGGAGTAGAGAGATAGAGTTGAGTGTCATCAGTGTAGAGGTGATATTGGAATCCATGGGAGGCAATGAATTTGCCTAGGGACAGGGTATAGATAGAGAAGAGGAGAGGGCCAAGGACAGAGCCTTGGGAACACCAACCGAGAGGGGAAGGGAGGAGGAGGAGGAGTTGGCAAGAGACACATTGAAGGAGCGGTCAGAGAGGTGGTAGGAGAACTAGTCGAGGACGGAGCCACAGAAGCCAAGGGAGTAAAGTGAGTTCAGCAAGAGTGAGTGGTCAAGGGTCATTAACAATGCCACACCACCTTTTGTCAGGGAAAACCCACTGTCTGTTCTGGGGGTACTCAAGGCATTATTCATGCACTCAAGCCATAAATCCTGCATGTGAAGGTCCCACTGTAAGCCCAGGGTGATAGATGCGTGCTGCCTAAATTCTTTGTTGTAGCACAACCACACCGTGGGGGCCTTATGTGTAACTCACAGTGGGGCCGATCCCATGCCCCATGTGTGCCATGAGGTATGTGCGCGCAAATCGCATCTACGCCCATTGCGGGGACATTGGGCCATGCGCAAGTTGTGCAGGACCTGCGCAGATCCCACACACAGGAGGTGTGGGATCATGACCAATATTCTGGTACTTGACCAGCTCTGACACCCTCTCGGATAGGTCTGCAGCATCACCCCTAGGAACACTGAATATGTTGCAGTCCAATTTGCTGAATTGCAGTCTGACTTTGGGCATTTTAACCTTTTGCACTCCTTCCCACTCCCCTTATTGTTGGGATCACTAAATAGGGGAGCAATTATGTCCACATACTCCCCCCGCCATATCTTCTCCCTTGTTGCCTTCAGGAGGTGGGAACCTATGAGAGCAGACACTTGCAAATATTCCTCCGGCTGGGGGTGGAGACTGTCTTCTGTGTGCTGCATATCCCCCACAGTGACACCTGGATCTGGGAGGAGGGCTTCTCCAAACCTGGGCAACATGCCTGGCCTGTGCTTTGCCAAATCCACTATGTTGGGCTAGGGGGGTTATGGGTGGGTGGGCAGATGGCATCCCAGCTCCCTGGGTAAGCCATTGGACCCATGCATCCCTCCAGCCATGTTGCTGGGATTCTGAGTGCCATGGGGTGGCATGCTGACAACACCCTGACCCACACACCAGCACTGTCCCACACTTTGACCCCCAGTTGTGTCAAACATGCTCACCTGGCAGGGGACCTGCATCAACTTGGCCTAAGCCCACTGTGGGAGGTGCAGGGGGCTGCGGTGGTCTGGCTGCTAATGTCTGGACAAACTGCTCTAAGGCCTCCATCCTCTGAAGGAACGTTTCCAGGTTGGGGGGGGGGGGGCGAGGGATGTTGTTTTCCTCTGCATACAGGAATTTGTAACTTTTAAAATTGTTTTATTGTTTTACTGTTTTTATCTTGTTGTTCGCTGCCCCGGACTGCCCTGCTGGCAGGAGGGGCAGGATAGAAATCTTTATAAAATAAAATTAAAAATATCATTCAGGAGTGCTTCCTGTTCGGCATGGGGTGGGGGAGAGGGGAGCATGGGTTTGGCAAGTCCCAGTGATCATAAGGCACCGGGGACCCCATGGTTAACAGAGTTACCTTGCCCCCACCCCTTTTTTCAGATCCCACAGAGTGATCAAGAAGGAGTGCTCCCCTTTAGTGGGAAGTGGGTCCAACCCTTGGCGGGAAGGGCCAGATAATTGCCCACTCACAGCCATGTGGTGCACACCTGCCTAGCAACCCTCCATTCGCTCTTACAAGGAAGCGCAAGATAGCTTCCCTGGGATCTATGTCCAGGAAAGGGGGGAAAGAGGGCCCTGGAGTCCCCTTCTTGGCCTTCTTAGTGGGGCTTTCTCCTTCTTGGTACCCTTTCACATGATACCCTCAAACCCCCCACACAGTTAACAAACTGGGGAAGGAGGGAAGTGCCACCAGAATTGCCTCCGCCCCTCCCCCCGCACGGGGGTGGGGGCATGGGGCCCTTTGCCGTGCCCATCTAGAAAGGGGGCAGGATGGCTGGATAGAGTTTCCTGCCGTGGGACGCTGAGCCGGCCCCGAGGCAGGAAACAAACAGCGCACTTAGATGCAGGAGTGCAGCCTGGGTTGCTAGGCGACCTGGGCTGCGCTCCTATTGGTTGAATTAGGCATGTGGCCCCCGCCCAATGGGAGGGGGTCCACGAGCAGTTAATTGCAGCCCTAGCCACATTTGGGGCTAGGAGCTGGAACTGAACGGCACCCACCCCACCCTTCCCTGTTCACTGTGGGTCTTTACCGGCTGCCATTCCGGGGCCAGGAAGGAATGTTTTCGATTAACCCAATTTGGCCTTAACAAGGGTTTTTTGTTTTTCGCCTTCCTTACAGTGCATGATATTTGGCTAATCGTGACCCCTTAGTTATTGGGGGTGTTGTTGTGCTCGTTCTCATTGTTGCACTCTGACAGGGGTCCAGTACTGTAAGTTAGAGTAGCTAGAGGGTTTATAAGTAAGAGTCCTCTCCTTAAGAGATGGGGAGCCCCACCTGCTGGAATGCGGCGGGGCAGCCTCCCTGGGAGGGGTTTCGTGCGACGGCGGTCGGGACAAGTATAGTCCCCCGTCGGCAGGCATCTTTATCCTTACTCGCATTGAAAGAGTGGACCCCCTCACGGATGGCTTGTGCCGCCTGAGGGGAAGACGTCTGATTGTCTGAGGGGTGGCAATCGAGGGTACATCGAAGCCACCCCTGTTAATGTTGGGTTTTTACTGTCTATAGGTTAAGTTGAGTACTGGACCCGCATCGCACTAGGCGATTTACCCCCACCTAATTTGTGATTGTAATCTGACTAATAAAGAGTGTGGCCATTTAAACCGAGCACTGTGTCCTGTCTCCTTTGGTGTGTCGGCAAAGGTCCTGAAGTTGCTCCTGTCGACTGCCCTCCATTGTCCCTTTGACCAGCTTAGGCTATGCCTGAGAAAGCAATCCCTTGCCTGGAGAGGGGGGAGCGGGGGGGGGGGAAGCAGATGGGCCACACAGAGCAGAAATGAGGCACGGGGGTGGGGGTTAAAGCAAATGGCTTTCATTGCCTTCCCTGAGTTTCCTTCTGCAATCGGTCACCTTTCGCCTCTAAGGGGAGATCCTGTGAATTGGGGATGGGTACTTGCCAGCTTCTCAAGACCTGACCAAATCGCTGAAGCCATAGGCTCCTGCTCACAGCTCCTCTCTGCTCCTCTGCTTTCCAGCACTGCATGGAAGCACTCCAAAGCCTGCCAGGTCTTGTGCTGTGAGACTCCCTGGCTTCATGCCAAATCAGTTGCAAAGCGCACTGCTGAATTGTTTGCAGCCTGCAAGCAGCTACTTGCAATAACTCCTTGTTCCTTTCCATATAACTATGGTAGAGGACAGTGGCACACGTGCACAAGGACTTACATCCAGCTTCTTTGTCCTCTTACAATGCATACTGGAATGGGAGAAAGGGATATAAAAATTGACATTTTAGAAGAAGATAGTAAATATAAGTATGAGGATTGTCTCGATCTCTAAATAGGGGGAATATTTTGTTTAGTACATTTCAGAATTCTGTTTCCTGTTTGATTTGTATTTATAAAGATTCTCTCCTGCTGAAGATATTACTACCTGTCACTGTATTTTGTTTCTCCTTAGTTATCCCACCAGTTTATACATGGTTTTCAATATTCACAGCAAGCATCAATTTTCTGGAAAAGATTTTTGTAGGGATTATGTATTTGTGTGGGAAAAGGACATGGAAGAAGTAAACTCAGGAAATATTGGTAACAATTTTAAGGTCTCTGGATAATGTTACATGCATCAAAAACACTTATCCACTGGAAAATTGTAATTATTAATATTATTTAAAAATGTATATAGCGTCAGCAGTGTACCTGGAGCTTTACAAAGTAATTGAATAGACACGGTCCCTGCCCTAGGGCTTACAATCTGAGGGGGAAAGGAGGGGGGAGGGAGACGAAGGAAGGGGAACAGAGGGAGAGACAAGGCTGTCTCTTATACACATCTAGATGTGTATAAGAGACAGGACTTGGGGGACGCAGACCTTAGGTAACAGATTGTACTGGATGGAGGGTATCAGCAGGAGTTAGGTGAGGGGAGTGAGGAGTCGGGAGGGCAGAGCGGAAGAGGTGGGTCTTGAGGAGGGATTTGAAGGTACGAAGGGAGGGGGTGAGGTGGATGTGGGCAGCGAGAGAGTTTCAGGTATGGCGGGCAGCTCGGGAGAAGGGATGAAGGCAGTTAGGGGATCAGGGGAGGTGTGAGAGGGCGAGACAGGGAACCGAGGAGGAGTTCATGGACTGGAGTACGGAGGGAAATTAGCACAGAGAGGTAGAGGGGAACAAGGTTGTGAAGAGCTTTATAGGTGAAGACTAGGAGCTTGTACGGGAAGGGGGAGCCAGTGAAGAGAGGAGAGGAGGGGCTGCACATGGTCAAAGTGATGGGCAAGATGGATGACCCTGGCAGCAGAGTTTTGGATGGAGATAAGGGGAGAAAAGTGAGAGCGGGGGAGGCCAGTGAGTAGGAGGTTACAGTAATTGAGGCGAGAGATGACCAGGGCATGAACAAGGGTTTTGGCAGGGGAGACAGAGAGAAAAGGGCGAATCTTAGCAATGTTCTGGAGGGAGAAACTGGTGAGGCGAGCTTGAATAGGTGGGGAAAGAGAGGGAGTAGAGAGATAGTTGAGCGTAGAGGTGATATTAGAAGCCATGGAAGGCAATGAATTTGCCTAGGGACAGAATATAGATAGAGAAGAGGAAAGGGCCAAGGACATAGCCTTGGGGAACCCCAACCGAGAGTGGAAGAGAGGAGGAGGTGGAGTTGGCAAGAGACACATCGAAGGAGCGGTCAGAGAGATAGGAGGAGAACCAGTCGAGGACGGAGCCGCGGAAGCCAAGGGAGTGAAGTGAATCCAGCAAGAGTGAGTGGTCAACAGTATCGAAAGCAGAAGAGAGGTCAAGGAGGACAAGAATGGAATAGAGGTGGTTAGATTTAGACACAAGAAGATCGTTGGTGATTTTAGCGAGAGCAGTTTCAGTAGAATGAAGGGGGCGAAAGCCAGATTGGAGGGGGTCAAGGGAGGAGTTGGCCGAGAGGAAGTCAAGGCAGCGGAAGTAGACAACACGTTCATGAAACTTGGAAGCAAAAGGAAGGAGTGAGACAGGACGGTAGCTAGAAGGGTCAGAGGGGTCAAGAGTGGACTTTTTGAGGATAGGAGAGAGTGGCGTGCTTGAAGGCTGAGAGGAAGGAGCCAGTAGAGAGGGAGAGGTCGATGATGTGCAGGAGGGGAGGGGCAACAGTGGGAACAATGGAGGTCAGGAGGCGGGAGGGGATGGGGTCAAGGGGGCAAGTGGAAGGGTTGGAGGAGGAGAGCAGGGAGGAGTTTTCCTCAAGGGAGGCTGGAGGGAAGGAGGACAGGAGAGAAGGTGGGGGAGGAGGGAGAGGGGAGGGAGTAGGAAGAGGAAAGGAGTGGGAAGTGATGTCGAGGCGAATCTTGTCTATCTTGGAGGTGAAGAAGGAAGCAAGATCCTGAACAGAAAGGGAAGAGGGAGGAGGAGGACAGGGGGGCTTGAGGAGGGAGTCAGAGTTGGAGAACAGGTGGCGAGGATCCCGAGAACAGGACTCAATGCGGGAGGCGTAGTAATTCTGTCTAGTA
The DNA here is from genome assembly GCA_003113815.1 of Sphenodon punctatus. Taxonomy (NCBI): domain Eukaryota; kingdom Metazoa; phylum Chordata; class Lepidosauria; order Sphenodontia; family Sphenodontidae; genus Sphenodon; species Sphenodon punctatus. The sequence goes on from QEPC01001599.1 coordinate 1,339,926, forward strand.
AGGGAGACAGCAGAAGTAAGGGAGGAGAGACAGAATTTGAAGTGAAGGAAGTCAGCATGAGAGTGGGATTTGCACCAAAGGCGTTCAGCAGCACGGGTGCAGGAGTGGAGGTGACGGATACTAGGGGTGAACCAAGGATGCGGGTTGTGGGAGCGGGCAGAGTGGGAGGAGAGGGGGGCAAAGGAGTCAAGGGTGGTGGAGAGAGGCATTGAAAGCAGAAATGGCAGAGTCAGGGGATGGGGAGGAGAAGACTGAGGGGAGAAGGGGGGAGAGAGAGGAGGCAAAGTCCAGGGGGTTAATGGCCTGCAGGTCACTGAAGGGGCGTGGAGAAGGGGAAGAAGAAGGGGGACAGTGGGAGACATTGAAAGAGGGAAGGAAGTGGTCAGAGATGGGATGAGGATCGGAGGAGAGATCAGAGACGAGGTCAAGAGAATGGTTGGTAGCGTGGGTGGGGGAGTTGGTCCAAAGATGGAGGATGAAGGAGGAGGCTAGTGAAAGGAAGCGAGAGATGGAGGGCTGGGAAGGGACATCAACGTGAATGTTGAAGTCACCGAGGATGAAAGTGGGGGTATTGTCGGAGAGGAAGAAAGTGAGCCAGGACTCAAATTCAGAGAGAAATGAGGAGAGAGAGCATGGGGGGTGGTAGATAACAGCGACACGGAGATGGAGGGGGGAGTAGAGGTGCACGGAGTGAGCCTCAAAGGATGGGAAGGAGAGAGAGGGGAGGGAGGAGAAAGTGGTTGGAATTGACATGAGTTAGTGAGGAGGAGGCCCGCGCCTCCACCCCGGCCTTTGGGGTGTGACTGGTGAGAAAAGGAGAGACCCCCCCAAAGGAGAGGGTAGCTGGGGTGACAGAGTCGGCGGGGGAGATCCAGTTGGGAGCTAAGTATAAATTTCAACTAATTACCTAGAGGTGAGATTTTGATAGGTATAATATATGGCATATTGTTCTTCTGTATTGGTGTAACTTCTACCACAATGCAAAACAGATTCTGTTAGGTCCTACTGCATTACAAGTACAATGATACTTACTAATATACCTAAGTCGAAAGTCAAACTCCAGGAATAAAGTGTTAAATTAAGGTTTTGTCATCTGCATATTCATGGATCAGCATTTAAGAAGGGTAGCTGAGCTAGCTAATAGACTTTACACGCAGTGTCCTATTACTATGATTATTTTCAAAACAAGGCAGTTTTAACAGTACTTTTACAAAGGTCTGTTCCTGGGACTTCAGAGTATTGTGCAGTTTAAAATGATTTATTTTTTTAAAATTTCTTTTGTCTAAAAACACTTTTGGTGTTAACAGATGTGACAAAATCACACTGTGGCCCACTTTGACCTGATCTGGCCTGGACTTCATCTGCACGTTGTGCACGAATTGACAAATATTTCCCAGGGATTACTCCAGGCTGTGTTGACAGCTAGCCTGTGCTGTGACCTTGGAAAGTCTCCAAGTCACAGCCCTGGCGAAGGTTCACCTATTCGGGGCAGATTGTGTCACAGCGGGCTATCACGTCAGATGTGGCCTACCATGTCCTGGCCTGGATCGAGTCTAGCTGTCATTGGCCACCATGGCTGTCTGTCATGGTAGGGGATGGGGAACTGGGCGCAGCGCAAGGATAAGGCCAGCCAGCCACACATTTGTGCATCTCCCCACCCTCCTCGGGGGCCTGGCCACCAGCATGTTTGTTTGGCAGCCCAACCTGGTCTGGACTGTGTCTGCGGCGCTCCAAAACAGGTATATCCGTCAAATATGCACTACCTGATTCACCATTTGCAGGTTGAGAAATAGGCACTACTTGCATAGGATCCAGTGAGTACCCGCTTTGGATTTAAAATGGGTGTGTGGTTGTAAATGCCACTAATTTTATAAGCTAGCTGTTAGAAAGGGGCTTGGGCAAGCAGAGGACCTAGGATCCTTGGCACAACTGTCCCAAAACAGAACAACTGAGCCATACCAAAAAGGTCCTTTCAAAGCACTAACTGTAAACTCTTTATATGACCAATATGCAGTGCCCAGCCTCATGACCAAAGTAGATAGGTGCAGCAGCAGTTGCTCTGGTAGCTCTCCGGGTAGATCTTTGGTGAAGGTTCAAAGCACCTGTAGGCAAAGAACACACTCTCTCTCTTGCTGCTTTCACATCTGCAATTACGTGCATCCAAATCGGGTGAATCTTTGATGATCATGTGGAAATGCCCAGAGGTGTGTGATTTTATGCACGTTTACAAGGGCAATTGACTGAGCTGTGAAATCCAACTCTGTCGATCACCCTTGAAAATGCACATACAAGCTTCAATCACGTGCCTCTGGGTATTCCCATGTGCTCAAAGACATGCCCGATTTATATGCACGTCCCCTCTCCTGACCTTCTAAGAACATGTTCCCACAGGTGTGAGAGTGCCCTAACTCTCTTTCTCTCTCCAAAACAAGTCGGAAAGTACTTATTTTCATTGTGCCTATAGGGTCTGGTAGTAAAAGGGGTCCCTGAACATTTGGATATTACTTGTGGGTAATACTTTCACTACTCTTTTCAACTCCATAATGTATGCCCATTGTTAGCGTGTCCAGAGGGGCAGCACTTGTGGGATGTCTGTTATGCCAGCGAACAACTTTTTCAAGCATTCTCCCAGGTTTTTATTTCACAAAGGCATTAGTACTGTGGCCTTGTCATGGCTTTGATCTCTTCTCCCTCTTCACCTGAAAGTGTTTTCATTATCTTGGCTTTTGATTACAGTAGACTGCATTTCACTTTTAATTCCACTGGTGAAAATCGAGAGGGAATGTTATTTCACTGGGAGGAGAAAACTGTCATGGGATCAGAATCAGGCCCCATCCAAGTTTTAAAAAACCTTCTCAAATGAGAACCAGAATGCACAGCCTTTACTTGGGGCCAGACCTTGCAAGCAGGTGCTGTTGTGCATATCTTTGCTCTCATGCACAGTCCAATTGAAGTACTTAGATTTTCGCTTCCCCCACCACGATCCCATGCACGGGAGAGTGATTGTCCACACCACCGTAGGGCACAGGAGGCTGCAGGGTGTGCTAGCTGGGACTTTGTCTTCCTGCCCCCTCCCTACTTTCTGTCATGTGGTGGGAAAAGGTTGGGAGTTAGGTCAGGGGGATGGGCAGAGGCAGGGCTGCTGCAGCTGCAGCCAGTCTGGAAATTTGGGTGGGAATACAGGCAGGCAGAGCTTGTCTTTGCAAAGGACGTATAGCCATCACCAGCAGGAGGGCTGCCAAGTATTTTGGCTGTGTCCAAGACATGCAAACCCACCCACCCACCTGCTTGGACTGGCACTACAGGCTCAGCTGGTTGCCTAATTGGGGCCAGGAAGGAATATATTCCCCATGACTGGGCTGATTGGCCTTAACCCCTAGGTGTTGTGGTTTTTTTACTTTCTTTTAGTCTGCCCCCCCCCCGGTTCAGGTCATGCAGTTTCAGGAGCATTGAAGTTGTGTGGTTCTTCCCTTATTCACTGTTACAACTCGGTGGTCCAGTGCCAATGGAAAAAGAGTGCTCACGGAAATGGAACTGAACTTGGAACAGAACTTATGAAGCTTGAGGTACCTCCTTTTGAGATGAGGGAAGGGGGAGACAATCGGGATAAGTGACCCATGGCCTCACCCAAACCTGGGGGTGGCAGAGACTGTGCTACTACTAAGCATGATACATGTTATTACCTGTCGGTGCAGGAACCGTTACCCTTTCCTCAGGACCCCATCTTAGGGTCCAGGCAGCTGGAATGGTGAATGGATCGGGAGAATCCATTTGAGATCGATGGGGCCGATCCCATGCCCCGTGTGTGCAGCTGCACGCATGTGTATGCAGCTGTGCGGTTTATGCAGGTGCCAAAGGTGCATGTGTGCTGTGCGTCCTCTGAGCGGCATTCTGTGGAGCATGGGATCAGTCTCAGTGAGCTGAGACACTGGACAGGTTAGATGGAAAAGGGATTGTTTACTCCTTTCTTGTTTTTACCTAGATTATCAATTTTCATGGTTTAAATAAAGAATTGCAGCCAGTTTTACCCAACTCAGGTGTCTGTAGCCTCCTGTCGTGCGCAAGTGACAGGCAAATGCTGACTGCTGGTTGGAATACACAGAGAAACATAGCAATAAATGCTTGCAAAATTAGCCTATCTGCATGAGTAAGGTATTAGAGAGAAGGGAACACTGAATTTGGTATACACTTTGCTTTAATATGGAATACATTAAAATTAGTCCTAAATCATTTAGGGACAGTTTAAAAATTGTCCCACTTAGTGGTCTGATTTTAAGAGCAATTGATGGGTCTGTTCCCCTCAAATGTCCTTTCATATGGAGCTATTTTTGCTGCATTTTTCCTGCAGCAATTTAAATGCATTTAAGAAGTTTCTTATAGTTTTTTTTTTTTCTTTTAGCTCTTAAAAGGTGAAGTATGCAAATAAAAATATGAAATCTATATTTTTAAGCCACCTCTGGATACATGAATAAAAATGGCAATTGCAGGTAGCCTATTATCTTCAAAGAAATTCTCCAAAATCATGTAAGGTTTAGATTGTTTTTTAAAAAGTAGTTCACATCCAGATTTATTCTTTTTTCCATAACTACTGTCACCTAAGGTAACCTCTGAACATCATGATTCAGAACTCACTGTGGATGTAACGTGCGGATTATCACGCAAAGATGTAATCTAATGTGAAGGGCAAGGATTTTGGTTTTTTTAAATTCTCTGTAAAAAAAAAAAAAAAAAAGGTTGATTTTTTTTTTAAAAAACCCTCAAAACAGCACTGTGTCTCTATACTTCAAAAATGTAAGACCAGATCATCCCCCATGTGTGAGGCACAATCAGATGGAATGAAACCAGCACCAGTAGCTATCAGAATTATTATTTTTTGTAAGCATGGAATGGATGAAGCCCTGAACGTCCCTTTCATTCAAGACTGAATTAGTACCAAATGTAAATACTGTGGCAGTGAGTTTCCATGGCTTGTCAGAGAGGCAAACTGAGACACAGGGTGTTTATAAACGAGATGATGGTCCACACCAGGAGCACGTTAGTCCGTGTTCGCTGCCCATTTATTTGATGGCTACAAGAAGCGCGCTCCTGTGCACCACAGAGCCCCTACAGAGCCTCCACTCACGGTGGAGTCATGGAGCATCGTGGGCCCACCGTTTGGACCAATCTAGGCCAATGTTCACCCATCTATTAGGCTGTATGCAGCCTTCATAAGGACAAAGCACCTAGAGCGCTCCTAGTGGTCAGAGCAATGAGTGCGCTCTTGCTCTTGCTCTCCCTGGGGCTTCTACTGTTTAGTTTCACTTTGGAGCACTTCAAAAACAGTGCTCCAAAAGGTGAGGGGGAAAAAAGCAACCAGAAAGCATACAGCGTGGTGGTGGGGCTTCCCGGACCCAGAATTGCCTGTAACTGTGAGTTATAGGGTTGGGGGGAGGGACCACAGCATCTGCCCATATATTGGGTTTGCTGTGTGAAATCCTGAGTGAGGCTGCCCACTATGAATACTACTTTTGAAAGTAGTATTCAGACCCACTGTGAATACTACTTTTCCCTGCTCAGAGTATGATGACTTAGAAACTGCCTGATGAGAAGCATGACATTTCTCTAGTAAATTTTTCTCACCTGTAGTATAGTTCCCCCTGGCTATAATTTTAGCCTATGCAGAAGGGCAAGATTCTTTTAAATAGTATAGTAGGGTGCAAAATTTGTGGGCACCTGGGAGCATTGGTGCCCAGAAAACTGAGGTTGGCGATTGGTTCAGGGGTGTAGTGGGGCAAGAACGGTTTAATATCAGGATAAAGTCTGGAGACTTAATTTTTTGGGAGGCTCCCAGAGTTCGAACTGAAATGTTATGCCCTGCTATAGGTTGTCTCAAATATGAAAAAATATTGTTTCAGCGTTTTTCCTCATTACTGCTTATTTAACAGAGGTTTATAACCAAGGCTGTAAAGCTATATAAATAATTCACACAAAAATCTACTTGCCAGTGTGGGACTAGTAGTGAGGTAGGCGACTCAGGACTGCAGAAATACATTCGCTGGCTCAAAGAGTATACTCACCAGAGGCAGGCAGGCTGGCCAGTGGTTTGCCCTGTGAATAACCTGATTGAAAGAGAAAAATTCTGAAACTCAGATGTGGTTCTACTATGAAATGCAAGGTTAAAGGGATATGTTGTTCCATCCAAATATATTTAATTTAAAAAGAAAGCAGTTTATTTTATTTTTTTAAATTGCTATCTGCAAACTCATCTGGAGGTCTGAAAATCAGTTTTGTTTTTTTCCTCATAATTCAGGCATTATCACCAAAACTACAAATTTGGTTGGCAAAGTGTTGTCTGCAGTCCACCTGTGCAAAACCTTTGACTTCAAATGATACCTTTACTTATACTATTTAGATATAAACGCGAGAGGAAGTTGATTCTATATTTGGAGGCACAACAGATCTGTTCATGAAGTGCATATCAGAAAATATTACGTTTGATAAAGAATGTAAGAACTTAAGGAGAATAGTCAACATAGTAGCCCGTCAATATAGGGTATAGGGTAAATCCAGAGAAGGAAAATCTTGAACAGTTAAAAGTGATTAGGAAAAGATGCAGGCAATTGGTAAAAGGGAAAAAAATGAACTATCCGCTAGTTCAATGGGACAAGCTAAAGCAGGCGGTAGAACAAAAAGATAGTAGAAAATTCTGGAATCTTATTAAAAAAGGGTTAGGGGAAGGGCAGAACTTCTCAAACCCGGATATTCCGGCTAAAAAATGGGAAGACTATTTTCAGGGTATTTTCAGTGGTTCTGAGGAGGAACATATAAACATAAGAGGAGGATGGGAAATGGTTGAAAATCCACCGTGGAACCCGGTCGAGGAACCTGAGGTACGAGCACTTATCATGAGTCTGCCATTAAGGAAGGCCCCTGGAGAAGATGGGATTCCTGCAGAGATCTTTAGGAGCAACATAGATTACTTGTCCCCTATTAGTATCAGATTATTTAACAGCATTAACGCCACAGGGTCTTTCCCTGTTGGATGGAATGAGAGCGTGATAATACCAATTTATAAGAGAGGGCCTAGAGATGACCCGGCAAACTAAAGGCCGATAAGCCTTTTAGATGTAATGGCCAAATTATACGCCAAATATCTCCTGGGGAAAATGGAAGACTGGGCAAAAAAGGAAAACATCTTCCATGAGGAACAGGCAGGCTTTCAAGCCGGCCGTTCCACAACTGATCATTGTTTTATTTTATCACACCTGATCAGAAAATATACCCAAACCAGGAAGGGAAGTCTATTCGTAACATTCATTGACCTTAAATCGGCCTTGGATCTGATAAACCCGGTGCGGCTCTGGGGAAAATTATTGGCTACAAATCTGGATAGACGTCTCCTTTTTTTGATCAAAGGGTTATATAGCCACAAGTGTATGAAAGTCCGAATAGGTAAGGAGGGTCATCTGACGGGGGCTATACCAGTTCAAAGGGGAGTAAAGCAGGGATGTGTCTTAGCGCCTTTTTAATTTAAGTTTTATATAAATGACATCATCGACGCATTCCAAAATAAACAAATTTTTGCCCCAAAAATTGGTAATAGAAAAACTGCTGTTACTTTATGCGGACGATATGGCATTGTTGTCTGTTGCAGAATTGGGGATGAGAAGGGCCTTGGAATTGTTGGGCTCGTACTGTAAAAGGGAGAAACTTATTATAAATTACAGTAAGACAAAGGTGGTTGTCTTTGACAAGAAAACCCGAACTCGGGTATGGTATCTAGATGGTCATAAAATTGTGCAAGTACCGTTCTATAGATATCTAGGAATATGCTTTGCAGCCACAGGTACTTGGGCACAGCACCTCGCATCGGCCAAGTTGAAGGCCCAACAAATGGCAGAGGGAATTGTAAAATTTTGGACTACGGGAGGAGGTAAGATGACTAAGCCAGCTATTAGTGTGTTGGCTCAAAAGCTTATTCTACAGCTCCTTTATGGTGCAGAAATTTGGGGCTTTGAGGCTGGGACACTTGAGGTAGTTCAAAATAGAGTTCTCAGGAGTCTTTTAGGTGTACCAATCCAATGTGCTTTGGCCAGTCCAATGTGCTTTGGAGTCAGTTTCTTTCCTCTGCTGATTCCATAAACAACATCCTGTGCAACACTTAGTACTTTGCAATGAACATGATCTTCCTCAGCTTCCTCAATGTCATCCTCCAGAATATCCTGGCCACCATAAAGAAGTCTCAAGAACATGTAGAGGCTGTCTGGTATGCACATGATTGCATCATCTTCGCTTACAGTTAATCCTTTATGACCTGGTGTTGCCATTATATCACTATGGATTTTTAGAGCTACATGTATTAGAGACATAAATATGTTAACCTGATCTGGTGCATATTGGGGAATAATTTAGATTTTCTTCAATCTCCTAGTTTTCAAGTGCCAGATGCATCACTGCTTTATGCTCATACTTTGCTGGAATGACTAGAGTTTGTCTCTCTGAGGGGCATCTTGTAAGAGGCTGAAAGAAATGGAATATGTCACTGCTTTTCCTTGAATGTTGCCCTTTTACTGTAGTAGGACCTCAGAAGTGTTATATAGCACTCACAAACATCATTCAGCTGGAATACTTATCCTTTCTCAGCTACCAAACGCAACTCATTACAAAACCACGTCATAGCTAGGTCTGCGTTTGCTGAGTCCTGCTTTGCCTTGGTGGTAGATCTGGTAAACCTCCTTAGTCATGTTAAGTGATATTTAGCTTCAACTGCTATTAAGTCACTCACTCCAGCTAAATGAACACCAACTTTGTAGTCAAGATGTGTGGCCTGTATGATCTGATCACTCATGTTTGTAGTCAAAACTGAGCTTAGGCACTCCTTAGGCTGTACACTTGGGCAGAAGATGCGTAAGCTCTAGTTAACTGGCTCTGCAGCTTTCTGCAATGCATGACAGACTGCACTCGGAACAGTACTGCTGCTACTGCTAGCCTCATCTCCGGATTGTTTCTCGAGAGACTACTGTAACTGTTGGATTTTAATTTTGTCCAGATATTGTGCATAACAAGTTTTGTGCCATCTTAGTATTTGAGAATCAGTGGAATCCAGAACATTTTAAAGCTGATTGATCATCTCAGTGTTTTTGGTCTCTCTTAATTTCTTTCTTCTTCTTGTCGCATGCTGTACTGTTGTTAGTCCCTGTTCACCAACTTCTCTCAGGATATCAGCGGTATTATGTTCTTGACAAAATATACAGACTGTAATCCACTGCAGAAGGTTGCTTTAGGCTAAGTATTGGCTCAATTATTATCATAAATATATAAACATTCAGTTTTACAAAATGTTGTCTCAATACACATGCATAGATATAACATTAGAATGACGGTAGATATGGTCCAGTATTCTAAAACTATCCTGGGGACTATCCAAGGGACAGAAAATTACAAAATGGTTGCCTTGAACTTTGAACTATGTAATCAAATATTATTTACAATCATATTTACATGATCAAGTAACCATAAATTTAACACGTTTAAAGCAAATTCATGTGGACATCATATTTATGGAAAATACTAAATTCAAAATCATGGGTGTTGAAAAATCTGCATTTAATCCCCCCCCAACCCTAGAAGGTCAACAAATCAGAATTCAGCTTGGGAACTAACCTTTTTGGATTCAGCATACCCAAATTGTGCTAAAAACTTTGGTTCCCAACTTGCCTCTATCTAGTCTACAGTGCTTCTCTTAATATCCAGAGTCCTCAATTGAAATTTACTTGGGATTCTCCTGCCAGTGATATTCCCCATCAGGGCCAAAGCCCTCCTACATGCCCCTGGATTTCCATGTTTACAGACTCCTTTATCATGACCTACAGAACCAGAAGGAAGGGGTATGACACCAATTAGAGGCCTCTACAGGCTCAGAAATAGCTCTTCTCTCCTCCCCAGAGGGACATCAAGCTACAGGTTCCCTAAGCTGTGCGGTGAGGGGAACATAGCTTCCTTCCCCTCACCGCACAAAGAGGCACTTGCATATGTTCTGATGCCCTATTGCTTCCAATAAGTACCTGGGCTACACACAAGGCTGCTATGAAATTAACTCACCTGCAAACTACTCTGAACCATCTCAGAACTTGGATACACCCTCGGTTGCTCAGTCAACAATTAGGAAAGTGGCACTATGAGGAAGGCAAAACAAACAAAAACCCAGCTGTTTGGGCCAGTTACAGTGCAGGAGAGAAAATCCTTTGCCAGCCTCAGTCAGTCAGCTCACTAGAGCTTACAGTGACCATTCCAAGAGGATGAATGGACAGCAGGCTTCTGTTTGCTACCTCTTAAAAATCAAGCCCTGCAAACTGCTAATAGAGTGGATGCAGATATAAAATGTAAGACCCAACCGGCACTTTCATGAACTGTGTGAGAGCCTTCTCCCCCTGGTGGAAAGATTGGTCCTCGAGACATGGCCAACTGCAGCTCCTGCTTAGTTGTTTTGAACATGTTCCATGATTGTTTCACCTCCTCATATTCACCCTTTAGCAGTTGGCAGCAAACCATGCCCCAAATGATGCAGCCTCATGTAAAGTGTTACAAAGTTTTTATTGTAGGCATCATCACTAGCTCTGCTTAGATCTGCTATCCTGAAGTATCTTGTGTATTTTATCAGAAAAATAAGATGAAATGTGTGTGGACTCTTTATGGCCTGCAACTGAAAAGATATTGTTTTGAAAACATCCCTGTAGAAGCTGTCTAAATTATTTTTTAATGTTTCCCTTCCAGTCCATGCTGTCTACTAAATGAGTACGTTAGAGCCAACTATTACTATACTATCAGGAGTATTTTTGTTGTGGCTCAGATTAGAAAGAAAGGGTCTCTTTTTTTAACCTCATCCAGTGTAATGGTTGAGGTCCACAGGGGGCAGCAAATTTACATATGGGAGAGTAAACAGATTGCTGATTCATTAAGGGTAATACTGTGATGTAATCACCGTATGCTATATTACATAATGCATTATGTAATTCTTGCATACCAGGGCAACTGTGCATCTTTTGTGCTTTCATAAGTTGCAATCAGAGTCTGAATGTTTTAGTTTCTGGCTTCAAGCCAGTGGACAATGACAGCATGTGCGTTTGATGGAGCAATAAATTCTGCAGGCAAGTTATTGTGTGATGTCTGTAGAAAAGGAGAACTAAATGCAGTTCACGTGCAAGCTCTCTCATGCTCCTAGTGTTTGCTTTGCTGCTGTCCTCTAATGCAAGCTGCTGTGTCCTTGAAGAATGTAGAGTAGACAGATTAAAACATCCCCTGGCCCTTGTTTTTTTCTGCTACTTCAACCTACTGTCCTGAGCTGTAGTTTTTTTCTTACAGTTTTGTCTGCAGTTTTGTCTCTTCATACTATATATTGCAATCATAGTTTAATAACTCGCTTACTTCAAATCACATTAGATTTATATGTGCTGCAAAATATTTTAACTTTGAAGTAACTTAACTATCTATCTCATACACTAGACTTAAAGGATCAAAATTATTTTACAATTTAAATATAAAAGAGAGAATATGGTATTGGTTGGTATAAGTTTACTTAAAATGAAATAAATTAAAACCTATGGAGGGGAAGGGTCTTGTGGGGGACCCTAATCCTCTGTGTCCACAGGATAGCGGCCGTTGCAACCCCAATCATTCATCCTTTCTGGGGTGTATGTGTCTCACAGTTGCCTAATGGGTCTGCGTGGTGGATACCGGTGGGGGTGTGGCTCTGAGACATCTGGGGCACACAAGAGGTATGCCTGACCATGCCACCCCTAGACCTAGGGGCTGATAGTTGCTCAACAATACCACTGATCCCCACAGGCCCTGGATTGCATTCCCCCTCTTCTAAGAGAGGACATGGGAATTATGCATAGGGAGCATAAGGGTCTTTATTTTCAAGTGGGTGACGTGATATACAGCACAAGCGGGAAAGGACCTTCAGGGCCTCCCTTTCTCCCTCCTTCTCCCCCATCCCCTCCCGTCCAGAGTCTTGCTTTCCTACTTGCTGGGAGTCCTTCCTTGGGGGGCATCCTCCTCCTCGGTACCCTGTGGCTCCAGTGGGCAGGCCCTGGAACCACTGGTGCATGGGAGGGCAGGCATGGGCACTGGGATGTTCTGTGCTGCGGGTGAGGTGAGATGCAAGGTGGAAGGGAGCTGGGTCTTGCTGGCCGACCAGGGCTAGCTGTGGGGAAACCTAGCCCGGGTGAATGGGACAAGGTGCGGCGGCTGAACCTACTAGAGAAGACAGGGCTGGCACTCATAGCACTTATGTGCTTGGTGAGGGAGGGCAGGTGAACAAGGGACTGTTCTAGGATGCCCCTCATCTCTGCCCTCATGCCATCCAGCTCAGTGTGGGCACCCTGCGGCTCACCCCAGAGGTTGGTCCAACACCTCTCCTCCCGCTGGTGGTCCCTGTGGGACTTGGCAGCCAGGCCCCGAGTTCTTGTTCATTCTGCTCTAAAGCCCTCCTGTGCTGCTAAGCCATGCCCTGGATGGTATCCCTGGTCTCATCGGCCTGTTGCATGGTTTCCTCCAAGAATTCCTTGGCCAGGTCCTCCCTGCAATGGCTGATCCACACCCACAACTACTGGTTCCTCTGGGCGCTCGTGTTTGTCTCAAGGGCTAAGGTGGTCTTGGGTAGCCAAGATGGCTGCACTCATTTGGTAAGCCACTCTGGCCTTTTGGTCCACTGGCATCTATGATCTGGATGGGGCTGTGTTTGGCCGGGGCTCGTTGACCTGTTTAGACATACAGGTGTTCTGTGTTTACTGGTTTCCCTGGGTTTGGCCAGCTTGCTCTCTTTATATATATATATAGCCTTTTAATATGGGTAGATCAGAGGCAGTTGCACGTCTGGTAGGTGCTTTTAAATGGACAGGTCAACCCAAAGGTGAAACAGGCAGAAATGGGCAAAAGCAGAGCTGTTTTCTATCTGTTTACACCCTATGACTTCAGTGGAAGAATGGTTGAGAATCCCTGGACAAATCATACTGTTCCTTCTTGACTACACATACACTTTAATTACGTTGTTTGGGGTGCATCCATCTGGAGAACACTGCTGAGATCCACTTTTCAGTCACATGTGTACAACTTTTGACAAGCCTTGTTCACTGCACTGCTAATTAAAAACATGAGGAAGACTATATTTTGGTAATAAGCCACCCTCCCAAAAAAAACAAGCAATCAACCAAACTTTTTTCTTTTCTTTTTAAAAAGTATATTTTCATGGAAGGTGACAGAGAGAGATATTTGGAAGTTGTTGTTACTGATATGTTATTCAGGTCAACTTACTTTAATTGATTTGAGTGAATTAACCTAAACCTAACCTAAAGTGTGCACCTGTGTATTTATTTATTTAAAACATATATCCCGCCCTCATACCCAAAGGCAGCTCAGGGCGGCGAACAACACACGCACAAAAAAATTCAACAATAAAACATTTTAAAATAAATCTACACATTTTAAAACAAATCATAAAAACTCACCCTCCCTCCCAAACTCCACCTCCCCCACCCTAACACCCTGCCCCTCACCAAAGGCCTGGTGGAACAGCCAGGTCTTACACAAACGTTGAAACGACAGGAGGGTGGGGGCCAACCAAGCCTCCTCCGGGAGTGAATTCCACAGCACAGGGGCAGCCACTGAAATAGATCTCACATCAGTGGACACCCGTCTCGCCTGGGGAACCTCCAAAAAGGCCCCCATGGTCAATCTCAGGGGTCGCACGGGCACATGGGGAGTGAGGTGATCCCACAGATAGGCAGGGCCCAGACCGTGAAGGGCTTTGAAGGTCAAAACCAGCACCTTGAACCTAGCCTGGTGCCTTATAGGCAGCCAGGGCAGAGCCCGGAGCACAGGTGTCATGTGCTCCCTGCGGCTGGCCCCAGTAAGGAGACGGGCTGCGGCATTCTGCACCAGCTGCAGCCTCCGGACTAGCTTTTCGGGCAGCCCCACGTGGAGCATGTTGCAGTAATCCAGCCTTGAGGTGATGAAGGCATGGATAACAGTGCCAAGGTCAGAGTCTGAGAGATATGGCCGAAGCCACCGGACAAGATGTAACTGCTGAAATGCACTCCCCGCCAAGGCCACAACTTGAGATTCCAGGCTGAGCTGTGAATCGAGGAGCACACCCAGACTCCGTACCTGCGAGACCATGGGAGGGCGAGCCCCCCCCCAAGAGGAGATTCAACCATGCCCAGGCCCCCCAGGACCTCACCCACCAACATCATCTCCATCTTGTCAGGATTCAGCTGCAGATGGCTCAACCTCATCCAAGCCCCCACAGCCGACAGGCACTGGGAAAATAAAGAGATCGCATGGCCTGGGTTAATGGAAAAAGAGAGGTAGAGCTGAGTGTCATCAGCATACTGATGACACTGCATGCCCTGAAACCCTCTCACGATCTCCCCTAACGGCTGCATATAGATGTTAAACAAGAGGGGGGACAGAATGGCACCCTGCGGGACTCCACACATGAGGTCCCGGGGGGAAGACGTACACTCCCCCAAGACCACCCGGTGA
>QEPC01001599.1:1355729-1375972 GCA_003113815.1 Sphenodon punctatus
ATCATTGACCGAGCGGGTGTCAAGGTCCAGGGGAAACTCCCCCAGAGCATTCCCGAACCGATCCGGTTCCATAAGTTTCCGGGGGTGGACCGATCTAATAAACCCTGCACCCCGTTGGGAGCTGACATGCGCCAGGATGCACGCCTTAAGGAGGTAATGGTCAGACCATGACAAGGGCTCCACCCCCCCCCCCGTCCCTCCAGCCGAGACTGATGCTGCACAGAGAACCCAGCTGGAACAAGATCGGCCAGAATAGTGTATTTTTGTGGATTAAAAGTTCCTTTCCTAGATAACACTTTCCCTAGTTTTAACTCATCTAACTTAGAAAAAGTGTATGGAAAGAATGTTTGTACAGGGGCTTAATATTTGTTAATTGAGAAATTAATATTTTAGTCCACACACCTTTTTAATATGTTTGAATGTTTTGCTTGCTTATTTGCTGATGATCCAATATAGTAAATATATTTTTAAATGGGAGCATCCTAAAATATCTGTGATTAGTTCCTGTTGTAAAATCACGTGGCATGATTCCAATATCTCCAGTTTTCCGTCAGAGCAACTACGATGATTTCAGAAGTGTGACTTATGATTTATACTGGTATGAGGTGTAGCATACTTTGTGATACAAGTAATTTCACTGGTGGAACATTGATGCCATTAATTACAGGATTGTGATTAAAATTTGAGATCCTGCTGGAGGAGAAACTATTAGAACAGTCACTAAATTGCCATAAAATTCAACTACAAGAAAATGAAAAGAGAAAAATACTGGCAAAGGTTATTTTTAAAGTAAATTCTCTTTCCTCAAGTCTTTCCACAGTTAGAAAGTTGTGCTTTAAAATTAGACATTTTATTATGCTATTTCATTGTTTTTTTGTTATTAAAAATCAGTCCATTGACTTTTTTGCCATATCTACAACCATGTACAAATATTGATCAAAGCAGGCACTTCAAGTTTTCCTTTTGCCTTTTTGTGCTTGTCATGTTTCATGTTTTTAAAACCTTCTTCATTTATTATCATCTATTCACTCTGAATCTCCATTGTGTAAGAGCATTATTTCAACTTAGTGACAGACATTAGTTTTTATGAATGGTGCTGTTTCCTATTGAAACATTCATAATTTTGTTCATTTTCACAAGCTTGAATATGTAGGATCAGATCTTCAGCCCAGTTTCTGCAGTGAAAACATTGCCCTCATTTTTTCTTACCTGGCTACTTTTGAAATTTGCTTGTGTTGGGGAATCCTCTGGTGTCACAGAGTAAGTATAGTAGATTATGAGTGCTAACAGACGAGACATTAGCCCACATAAGATGGGTGGCCACCTGCCCGTCTATTAGGTAGACACCAGATATTTGCCCACACCCGCCAGTCCCCTCCCCCCACAGTCACCACTTGCAGTGTCATCCTGGAGAATGTGAAGTCCGCCGTGTGGGCATATGCTGACTAAGATGAGCAAATGTGCACCCATGTGGTCACCTCCCATCTGTTAGGGTGTGTGCAACCTCCACGTGTGTACAGGTCCGCTAGAACCGTAGAGTCCTGGGCGGAGTACCTACAGTGGTCTGAAATGTGAGCACTCCCTCTACACTCTCACGGGCACTGTGCCTGTTCACTTTCACTTTTTAGAGTGCTTCAGAAGGCTCTCCACAAAGCACCTGCCCATCTGTCCCATTCATCGTGAGGAATCTGCCAGTGGCAGCTGTGCACAGGTTCCATGGAGCAACCCTGGACACCAACGGGCTAATCTCTTGTTTGTTTTTAGTACCGTATATTATCATCTGTTCCCTGGTACTAGGACTTTGTCCAGTCATTCTTGGCTCCTGAAAAGCCCCATGAAGGTCATAGGCAACCAGTGCAACATATAGTAACCAATGGGAATCCATTGTGCTGGGAATCCAATTTACTGTAGCCCCCAGCCCCACACTGCCCTTCTCTTCCACGCTCTCAGTCTAAAACCAACCACATTTTAATCAGACTGGAGAAACTAATTATTTCTGAGATACATTCTAACTTCTCCAGTTAATAGAGAAGTATGTGTTTATGATACCTAGCAAGCCTGTGTAAATGCTCAGCTCACTGTTACCACGACACTGACTAGAATAAAATAAAATTTCTAGCTTTAAGAGCATTTACTACTTTTTTTTTTAGTGTTCTTTATCCTAAATTTGTTCTTGATTTCTGTCTCAGAAAAGTGAAGAGTATATAATTATTCCCTCTATAAGTGCTCACTTGTCTCCATGGCTGCAGAGTCTAGATAACAAAAATCAAGTAGCTAAAAGAGATGTACTCTATACACACCAATGTGTACAGGGTACATAACATTAGACGTGCCATGCTGGGTCAGACCAATGATCCATCTAGCCCAGTATTCTGTCTCCAGTAATGGCTACTACCAGGTACTTTAGTGAGAGTGAACAGGAAGCTATAACACAATTATAGTGCAATCCAATTCTTGTTGTTCACTTCCAAGTTCTGGAATCAGAATTTGGGGACCCTTTAAGCATGAAGTTGCATCCTTTGTCTATTTTGACTAGCAGAACTGTGCTCAGTACTCACGATATGAACACAGCCTGGATTTATGAAATGGCACTGTGGTATTTTCTGTTTCTCCATAAACTTGTATAAACTCTTTTTGAATACATTTATAGCCTTGGCATTCCCATTATCTCATAGCAGTGATTTCTTTATGACAATCATGCATAGTATGAAAAAGTATTTTCTTTTGTTTTAATTCTGCCACTCAATGATTTCTTGAGAAAGCCCAATTAAAGTTGCCACCTCTTGCTTGGGATAAAACCAGATAGTGCTAATTTACATAAATCCCAAATCCCATCCTCCCACCCACAACCCACATTTATGCACATTTAAAATTGTTCAATGCCTAACACTGAGTTAGGGATAATTAAAAAAGACTGAGAGTGGAATTGGTGCATGGGCATGTATGGTAATAGAAGGGCAGGTTGGGGTCCGGAATAGTTGGGGGCATTGACTTGGTGAAGGGTCATAGGGCTGCAATGTAGGAGACGGGCAATTAGGGAATAGGGCGGATACAGAGGCGCTGAGATGCAGATGGAGGCAGAGGTTTCGGGGTATTTGCTGGTAATGTCAGTTCAGGACCTCTGTTTCCAAACATTTTGTATCCCAACCCAGACACCGAACAAGAACCCCCAATTCTTGGACTGTCTGGGGGGAACTGGACAGGTGGCAACCCTGCCCCCAGTTCTTATATGGAAAAAGAGACTAAATAACAATTCCTTACTTTTTCTACATCGTTCATGATTTCTTGTATCTCTATCATATATCCTCTCAGTTGTCTCCTTCCTAAGCATAGGAGTCCTAACCTTTTAAGTCTCTTCTCTTGTGGAAGCCAGTCCATATTCTTATATATTTTTGTTGCCTTTCTCTGTATCTCTTCCAGTCCTGCCGTATCCCTTTCGAGAACAGGCAGAACTGTGTTCAGTATTCACGATATGAACACAGCCTGGATTTATGAAATGGCATTGTGATATTTTCTGTATTATTTCTGATATTTTCCTAATTGTCACTAATATTGTATGTTGGTTTTGGGCCACTTTAGTCATATGAAATTGAAAGTAAAAATTTGTCTTAAAACTGCCTAAGGTCAGATCTAACATGAACCCCTGGTTGACATTACATAACTATTACTAAAATTTCTTAATAAAGGAAGTATTTGTCATGATGACCAGATTACTGTATGCTATTTATTGTGTTTCTGGACTAGAGAAAGAATTCAGAAAGAAGTAAGCAGGCAGCGGTTTACCATTATGCATAGTGTAAATGTTTAAAGACCATCCTATATATCTTTCTTTAAAACAATATTTTTCAAATATCTGTACCTCAGTGATCAAACTGAATTCCATTGTGTACACGGCAATGGAATCATCATGCCTGGAGAAAATCACGTTGAAACATTTTACTAAATGGGCAAAGACAAGAGTGATAAAACTATTAAAAGAGGGTCATAAATGTAAGCCATTGCATTTGCTCGGATGAAGCATTCTAGATGGCTCTGGTTCAGTACAGTGATGAGGTCATCAACAAAGAAGCTGTTAAAGTCAGTGGGTATGTCCCCCCCACTCCCCCTCCTCCTAGAGAGTTCTGAAATATGATAGGTTCCATTAGTCTCCAGCGGCAAACCAACCTAACCGATCCACCCCCCCAAATGGTGTAAGTGAGAATGGGCAATGACCAATGATGTCTCCCACCATGAAAGATGATTTGGCACCCACTTAAGTCTAACATGGCACTTTGGTGTGCAATTTACATATATGTAACTCCCTTACGCATTGGATTAGGGAGGATTATGCCTTAAACATGCACACACAAATTGACTGTAGCACGACATGACAGAACATTACTTTCTAACATCATTGTCCTTAATTTCAAGTCAGTCATTCAAACCATCCCAAAGCTCCCAGTAATTTCAAATAATTCTTTTCACTGAACATAACAATACTCTTTCTACCTACCTATTATACCACATATGAAGTAATAAATTATACAATATTTTTTGTTCAACCTGTTATTTTGTAAACATTTTTTAATCCCTTGGTGTTTAGTCCCACCTGTTTCACTTATTTTTATTTCAATAATACCTTATTTCAGTTGTTAAAGTCTACAGTATCCAAATACTTAAAGTGCCCATCTTCTGCATTATTTCTTGCATTTCTATAGTTACTTTGTAAGTCCTCTTAAAAGACTTTCTGAATATGTTCTTGGCTGGATTGCCTAAAGTTTGCTAAAAATGTCAACTTCCAGATTGAATCGTTTTCTTTCTACTTTTGAGCTGCACATATTTGGAGAGTATTTACAGGATTTGTATGTCTGTATCCTGGGATGCCCATATACACTAAGAGTAATAAGAAGAGTGCACATATTTTCTGCACATCCAACTGCACATGTTCCTTCTATAACTGTGCAAATCACAGTTTGTATGATTAGAATATCTTTGAAGCAGCTTTTAATTTTCCTTCTTAACTAGTTGGCAGTTGAAAACTAGTTTTCAGAGTATTTGGAAAATCCTAACTTCGGTGGTCCTAGTAGGCAGTGACCACTGTATTAGTGAATAATATTTCAAAGTTTTTCCTAGGGCTGTATCAAACTATGCTATAATGACAAAAGTAGAGCCATCCATAATTAGAATCAGTCATCTGGTGTTTGTGTAATGGATTTTGATACAACATCAAGTAGAACTCTGACCTTGCCCATCGACACAATCACACCTAAGTGTCGGCTCCCTCTGTGTTAACAGCATAGGTCCTTTTGGTTTATGGGGACTTGAGATAGTGGAAGCAGGAGGCTAGGCAATTAGAGTGTAGGTGGTGCTCAACTTGAGCTGAAGCTGACTGATTGCACCAGAGATCACATTTGAAGGACTATGGTATCATTAGGGAGGCAGTGAGGCAAGATTCCCTTGCTGCAAACATAGTGCCTGCAAAGTCCCATCCAGCAGAGCTCTTCTGGGTGGTGGACAGCCTAGTTAATCCAGTCTGTCTTCACCTGGTATTTGAGTCATCTAATGTCCACTGTGATGAGTTTGCTATTTACTTTGCAGACAAAATTGCTCATAATCACCATGACTTGGGGGCTGCTAGCTTGACTGCAGAGTTGGAGTTTGAGTGCGCTTACCATGGCCGTACTGAACAGCTGATCAGGGAGGCCTGGAGGAATGCACGCACCCAGTACTGCTGAATGGCTGATGGGGTAGGGGTGGGGGGCAGGAAGAGCACACACACCCAGCCCTGCTGAACAGATTATCAGGGAGGGGGCTCGCCTTGAAGCTGGAGCCCCCCCCCCATCAGCTGTTCAGCAGGGCTGTTTGGGCTCCTTCAAGCCTTCCCGATCAGTTGTTAAGCATGGCAGGGTGAGCACACTGCTCCAGTCCCCCCTGTCAGCTGTTCGGTGGGCCAGGTGAGCGCACTCCTCTAGTCACCCCCATCAGCTGTTTGATGTGTACACACAGCCCGCCAAGCAGCTGATGAGGAGGCGCTACTCAGGTCTCCCCCATCAACTGTTTGGTGTGTGCAACCAACCTGCCAAAGAGCTGATGGGGGGACCCAGGAGTGCCCCAATCAGTAGCTTGGCAGGCTGTGTGCGCACAGGAGCACTCCCATCAGCTCTTTGGTGGACCAGGTGAGTGCATCAAACAACTAGTAAGGGGCCAGTAGTGACCCCCATTAGCTGTATGGTGGGCTGGGTACGGACACCAAACACCTGATGGGGGCCCCCAGGAGCACCCTCTTTCAGCTGTGTGGCAGCAACTCTTCCTGGGGACCTGATCATACTGAGCAGCAGGGGCCTGGGAGTCCTGTCCCATGTGGGCAGGTCCTCAGGCTGACCTGAGGTGTGAAGGGGCCTGTGACAGCAGCTCCCACACCCGGGTTATGGGAGGAGGGCTGCTCACATGAACAGCCCTTCCCTCCAACCTCAGGAGTGGCGACTGTAATGGTTCGTCATGAGGCAGCCTGGGGATATGTCTTGCTGCCATCATGTCTGTTTACACCTATTGAAGCCGCTCACTGTGAGTGAGGATTTGGCACCCACTAATGTGGCCCTTTAGCATACAACTTAAACATACATGTGTAACTCACGCATACAACTGGATGAATGACAATTGCACCCATCGTATATCTATTGTATCTCTCTCTTTCTCAGAGGGAGTAGCCTCATGAGATGTTATCTCCCTTTGGGCAATGTTAACATGCGATGCAGTGGCTTATATGTCGTGCTGCTGCCAGATGTTCACCCTGCCCTGGGACAGGGCAGGCAGCCAGCTACTACGTGATGTGTCCTCTGAAAAAGACGGGACACGGGACACATTAACGTTGCCAAAAGTGGGACAGTACTGGCCAGAGTGGCAGCCCTGTGGCCGAGCCATGCAGCCCTGTTGTGAGGCGAAATCTGTGTATTGGGCTCAGAGGAGTGTGCTTCTCCCGGCCACCTAACCTCTGATCATGGGGGAGGGATGCTTGGGAAGGGCGTGTGCCCTCTTCCACACCACCTAACAGCTGATCAGGTGGAGGGGGTCTGGGTAGAGCATGCACCCTTTTCTCCACCACCTAATAGCCGATCGTAATGGAGGGGGCCTGGGAGGAGCGCGCACCCTCTTCCAAGTCCTCCCTCTCATGCGATCAGGTGTTAGGTGGCAGAGAAGAGGGTGCATGCCTAATCCATCAGCTGTTGGGCAGGTGGATCAGCTCGCCTCCCCTGATCCATCTGCCCCATACACCTGCCTAACAGTTGATCGAGGGAGGAGGGACCCAGAGGAGCATGCAAGCTCCTCCCAGTCCCCTCCCCCTTCCTTCACCACCATAGCAGCAGCAGGCCCAATCCTGCAGTGCAGCAGGATTTGGGGTATGCAGCCTCACATAGCTGGCTCCTTAGCCCGGCCTGGGGTGTAGAGCAGATGGCTATGGCTGCAGGGGAGCGGACCGTGTGGCCAGTTGTCCTCACCTGCCCAAAGTGTGGCAGCTGCACTTGCCTGCCCCAGGGTGTGTGGAGGATAGGGCCCACCCAAGCTCGTGTGGCTGTACCCAGAGAATTTGAATTACGGTGCAGCAGTCATTGGGACCTATCCCATGCCCCCGCAGATCCCCCGTGCGCACATGTATGCAGTTTACGTGCAGCACAATGTGCCCGCAATGAAGGTGCATGCTGTTTCCACACAGGTGTGCATGGGATCCATGGGGCATGGGATCAGCCCCATTGTCTGGAGAGAGTGTACACTCTCGCTTTTTTTTCCTATCAGAAACATACTGGAAATAAAAATCAATTTAAGGTTTAACAAAAAAATACAGAAAGCACATTGCAGAACACTGATGGAGCCTAGTGCCATGTTGTATACCAAACCTTAAAACCTTCAGCAGGGTGCTTGAGAGTAATAGTTTAGATGGGTAGATAGGTAAGTAGAGTGATTCTGAAGCAAGTATTGGCCTACTGTCACAAATCTCAAGTGCAGTAACATTTGTAATTATAAAAGTGTGTTGGTCCTACATGCTGCAATTCTAAATAAACAAAAGTTTTTTTATGAGGAGAAAAATAGAAATGAATGCTGTTTTGGAATCAGATACTTTAGTAAGTCTAGCATTCATATTCTTATTTTACTAACTGCTAATGGGAATTTAATTTGTCCAGTAAACAGTTACATAAATATGTTGGATACAGTAATCACTGTATTTGGTACTTGTGTGATGTGCACATGTCCTTATTAGCAAAATAGCAAAGATGACTTATGAGCTATAAAGTGTTTTAAAATCCCTTTAAGTTGAGGAAATGGTGCAGACTCAATACTTAGCTAGTAGCCTTCTCGGGGGACATGACTTTATGACTTCATTTTAAAATACAGGTTCTTCATATAACTAAAAAATTACCTATGTGAATAACACATCTTAGCTTCGAGATCTGTAATCCCATTCCATGGCAGTTAGGAATGCACCTATATTGATTTACGTAAAATATTTTTATGTCTGTGAATCTGGGCAAATCTGGAAAAAGAAGTTCATGAAATATTTACACTTACAGAAGAAGTATTTTTGGATCTAAATTTTGTCCTTCCATGGAGAAATGTTCAGTAGTGTTCAACTTTTGCAGAAAGCTCTTTTGCACAATGAATCCATATGATAATTTGCAGAATGTTTATAAGGGATCATATGGATGTGAAGAGCAGGATTTCTCTCCCTATAGCCTCCTTTAATGAAAGGGAGAGGATGCCCTATAAATCCCTTCACTGTTCTAAGACCCATCAGGAAATTTCAGGGCATTTGTGTTGAGTAGTGGCAGTGTTTTGGCAGTGCTCATAATGATAAAGAGCCCCTCTCCTTTCAGACTACAGCCTGAAAGAAAGCCAGAGTTTGCATTCACATGACGCTCTTAGGGTGAAAACAAATGAGACAGTAGTCCACATTACCCAACATTACCCTGCGATTCACCTGCCCGTCTATTAGGTGGCTGTCAGATGATCACCTACTTCTGCCATGGGACAGGCAACCTGCTGTTACTTGACGCGTCGTCTGGAAAAGGTGGTTGACGCAATGTGGGCTGTCTCAGCCTGGGCTAATCCGGGCTAACGTGCACCCTTCTGCTTGTTAGGTCCTGCACAGCCCCTGTGCATGGCAAGGTCCTCCAGCACTGTGGACAATGCCACGATGCTGGTAAGGACTGGGTCCAGGAGCAGCAGCTACCGGCTACCTGTCAGCTGATGGCACGATTGGGGAGTGAGCAGACACCCCACCCTCCATGCCACCTGACAGCTGATGGAACAGCTGGAAGAAGAAGGGATCGAGGGAGGTCACCCTTGGTCAGGGCTGGCAGGTTCCATATCTGAGCCTAGCCCAGCCCAGCCCTGCACAGTCCCTCTGTTCTTCCTTCCCTCCTCATCTCTCGCCCCATATGGCAACAGGACCTGTTCTTGGTGCAGCAGCAGTGGCAAGCCTGGGTGTACAGCTTGTGACACAGTCACCGCCTTTGCCCATGTGCCAGGTTGTCACCCGCTACCCCCAGGCAAGGGAGACTGGACTGTGTGGCATTGTCTGGGTGTAGCTCTGCCCAAGTAGAGCCACTAGTTTCCCTACATTATGGATACTGGCTGTGGGGAGCCAGGCAGGGATGACAGCTAGGGTTGAGATGAGAGTGTTTCTATTCAGAAGGAAAATAGCGACCGTTGTAGGAGTGCTTGCGAGCGTCTGTTGGTACTTTGCCATTATCTAAAACAGTGATTCTGTGCTTCTGCCATTTTTTTTTGGGGGAGGGGTGTCGGTTATATTTGTCACTTTCTGGGACTTTCTGTCATTTTCCTCACTTTCCAGGACTTTTTGTCACTTTTTGAGAATTTTATGTGTTTTACAGCATCTTTATAGCAATTTCCTGTACTTCCCTGGAACTTAGACGTCGTGTTTTTTTCTTCACAGACCCCAGGGGTGTGTGAGGCACACATGGGGCTTGGGATAGGCCTGTAGCAGCACCTTTCAATTTGTGACAAATAACAGAAAATGGCCAAAACAGCAGGAAAGTCAGTAAAATTTCCACGTTGTACGAATCTTAGCAAATGCCCTGCTTCTGACAGAAGCAGTACTTGCTGAGATTTCTCGTTTCAGGCCTAATTACAGCATGTTGGGCTGGGGCCATGTATGGCCCCGGGATAGGATCGCTCTGTCCTGGAGTCTTAAGAGCTTTTCATGGGTCCAGTTCTGCTTCTGGCGGCCAGTGGTTGCTGCTCCTGTGCCCGAGTCCTGTCCATGCGTCCAGTTCCTCAGCCCAACTGGGATATGGGGGCAACGTGGTGGCTACATTGGAGGCTGCACGTACGTTCTTCACTCCATGCCAGCCCAGCGGGTGGCAGCTACATTGCTGCTCCACGGGTTGGACAGGGACTGGCTGCTGTCTTGTTTGTTTTCCCACATAACAGACCCTGGCCCAGACCTACGTTCTGAGTATTTTGTGAAACTCTTACCACTCAGAGAACACAGGATTATCAAGGGGATGGAGAAATTGTAAGAGTTTTATGCAATCCTCAGACTGTCCGTTCGGGCTAATATCTGCTTTTAAAGTGTGTTAGGTGAATGTACCCAAATACTGTGAAATGTGTGGGTTCATCACGGTTTATATTCATCAGAACTTTGCAATTTAAAACATGAACTTGCTTTTAGAATTTATTTCCTGGCTACCGCTTTTTAGTAATTTTATGTTTTAAATATTTAGTTGTAATTTTAATTGTTGATTTTATTGTGATTTTAAAATGTTGTGAGCTGCCCCGAGCTGTTGTTGTGCAGGAGGGTGCGGCATAAAATGCCACGAAATAAATACATAAATAAATAAATACCATGGGTTTAAACAACGCTGGATTATTACTGGTTTGGGGGGACTCAAACTAAGTCAGTGTTGGGCCCCCAAATCATGCCAATTACATATTTATTGTACTGGCACATGACAGACCCTAGCCTAGCCCAGCCATTTGATGTCAGTGCAAAACCCCCATTCACACCTGCACTCGAGTATGGGAATGCTTCATGCTAGGGGCACTGGTCAATGTAATGGTTAATTCCACCCTGGGTTTATATATACACACACACGCGCACACAAGAAAGGATTATGAAACAGACAATATTGTTATTATGAACTCTCAATCTACAAGCATATTGCAGGAGAAGTGAGATTTTAGGCTATTAATAAGAGGGTCTAATATAATATTTCAATTAGGTTTGCTTTTCACTGTCTCTTGTGTGCTCTTCAAGAACAAATAAGTATGAATAGCATTGTATCTTAAACAGCAGGATCATTTTGGCTAATTATATAATTTTGAAAGCTACAGGCAAGAAAGATATGAATTCAGAACTATTAAGTGATGTTCAATACTATTCTCAGATAAATTGCTGAATGGTACTAATAATCAAGCTAATGGAGGTAGGATTGTTGCATGGTATACAAAAGGGAGAGAATCAGATAGGACAGCTTCCAAGTTGCTTTAATAATGGACTCATAGTGATTGGAAGTATTTGGAACAATACCGAAAGGAGAAACCTCTCTGTTCAGAATTTCAAAGCTCCTCAACGTAATTGAGGTCCATACGGATTAATAAATTACTCCTGCAAAATAATGGGAAGTGAGGACCACCTCATCATCATATATATACACCTTGAGACATAATCTGCTTTGAGTAAGTTTTATACAGTAGAATTGGAGAGGGTTTTAGGTAGTTTTTGGTTTGGCCCCTCCCCATCTCCATTATTTACTAAATTTAAGTAGAAGAGATCCATTATCTAAAACAGCAAAAAGAGTCTTGTGTCTCCTTAAAGCAAGAGCTGACTTCCTGAAGTGGCCTGGAAGTTGACATCTATATATGAGGTTGCAGACAAAAAAAGTAGTTTACACAGAGAGAATGCAGGGAATAAAACACACAATTAGATCAAGTACGTGTCTAGCTCCCTTGCTTAAGTTAAGTACCATTATCTGGTTCCCTTGCTTTAAGTTATAGGTATTCATTGTTCTTTCAGCTGAAAAACAGGAACTTCAGATGCAGAATAAGGACATTGTATTTTCTGCAACAGGGGACTGACCTGTAGGGATGCTGCCTTTTAGGAATGCGTTTTGAAAGGTTTCCTGTATCTCCTTGGCTTCCTGAGAATTTACAGTATTTAGCAAAATGAAATGGAAAATGTAACTTGGAAGAATTGATGAGTACTTCTCCATGGGTATCTGCAAATACTGGAGATGCTGCTGTAAGTATTTCACCCCACCACTCACCTACAGAAATTCAGATCATCGGGACTTGTCTGGTCCTTCACCAAGGGACACTTTATTTACAATGGATGTAAATGAGTAAGGCGATGATGGGGAGGGGAGAGTTTTGTGGCCACAGCGTGCTTCTGCCACAGGGTACCCACACAGGTGGAGTGTGTGGGGAGTGGTTCTAATGGGAGGCTCCCAAC
This sequence comes from Sphenodon punctatus, assembly GCA_003113815.1. NCBI lineage: Eukaryota > Metazoa > Chordata > Lepidosauria > Sphenodontia > Sphenodontidae > Sphenodon > Sphenodon punctatus. The sequence continues at coordinate 1,368,175 of QEPC01001599.1, forward strand.
GTGGCCACAGAGACAGTCATCACACACTCTGCCTGCCATGGATCATGAGGGAGCAGGAAGTGTGCCTGACTGGCCTTTGCAAGTGACATGTTCCAGGCATGAGCGCTGTGGAACCCGGGCTCTCCAGCCCTCCCAACCAGTTCTTGTGGCTTGCAAAGGCCGCTCCCCCCACCCACAGTGCCTATGAGCGGCAGACCAGTCTGCTGATGTGGCTGGCTGCCGCCATTCATACTTACTTAATTACTTACTTTATTTACTGTTGGCACGGGCTTTCGCCATGGCCCAATAAATAATAATAATAGACACACAATTCATACAAAACAGAAAATCAACCATATCAAACATAATACTCTGAACTAAGGAGACAAAGAAAAGGAAAAAAAGGGACTTTTTTCATACGTAAACATAACAAAACATGACAATAATGTACTAAAATAGATATGTGGAGGACTTCCAGTTAGTAATAAAAATTAAATTCCATCTAAATCGAACGTAACATCTTATACTGAGTCACAATAACACAAATTGCTGCTAGAGGAAACACAATCTTATTTTTGCGCCTGTAAGGATTTGCTGATTTGTGCTTTTATTATCAGCCTCTTTTTCCTGGCCAACCAAGTAAAGCATGCTATGGAAAAAATCGTCTCAGTAGAGGATAGCAAAAGCAGCTGTCTAAGAATATCAGTATCCTGATAAACCAACCTTCTGAGTAAAGGTGCAATCCACACAGAGCATAAGCTACTATAATAGGGACATTTCAGGACAAGATGGTCCATAGTCTCAATCTCATTAAGAGCGCAAGTATGGTGATGGTCCTATAGAATGCCATCATGTCTGCCTTCAACAATTGCAGTCTGGACAAGCTGGAACCTGAGCAGAGTATAAGCTCTAAGGAGCATCCTATTGGATAATTGATCAAGATAGAGCTCAAACATAACAACCCTTTTAATCAACCCTAACTGTGGTGCCACTTTCCAGCCCCCGACTGTCGCAATGTCATCTTGACTAGAAATATCCAACATTCTAGTCTGGATTTCAGTTCTAATCACACCGACCGGTTTCCCCTGAAAATATGACAAGGGGTATTTTCAGATGTTACGAGATCACGCTCAACCACGGGGAATTCCCACATGGTGATTGTGGTCTCGTAACGTCTGTTGGGGCGAACAGAAGCTGCCCGCCAGATGTTCACCTCCGTGAATCACAGGGGGGAATCACATTAAACACGCAAATGGAGGTCCTTCCTGGACCTTCTCCGTTTGTGTGTTCAATGTGATTCCTGCCCATGATCAGGGGGATCATCTCATCTGTCCCCAGACCATGGCCCGGAATCAGCGGCGGGATTCCGGGCTGTGGTCAATGCCCCGGGGGGGCGGGCGAGCGCTGCGGCCACATTGGTCGCAGCGCCCGCCTGTCTCCCCAGAGGGCGGGTGGCCTAGGGAGCGCGGGGGGCCGGGGCTGTGTGGCTGCACGTTGAGCCGTGTGGCCCCGCCCCCTCCCTGATTCCCTGCCGGGATCAGCCGGCAAGTCTGTTGGACGTGCCGGTTTGATCCCGCGGGGGATCAATGGGTGTTTCCGTGCCGGGGCCAATACAGGCCCTGTCACATCTGAAAATACCCAAGGAGAACCCCAAATGCCCCAAAGGGTAGGCTAGATAGTTAACCCAAGCATATGGGTGAGCCCCAGTGTGACTGAGCTCCTCCATCAAACATTGTACCTGGATGGACTCTTCAGAATGGGTGAGTAGCCTTAGCCAAAATCTACAAAAGGCCAATTTACCATGGGAATCTATAGATGGGACACCAGTTTCTGCATGTACTACCACCCCAGGAACTCCTTTGCCTACCGTGAGAATTTGGCGAAGAAACTGTGATTGCACCCTTTCTAGGGCCTCAGTCCTGGGGAAAGGTATCATTTCTAGGCCAAAAGTCGCTGCCGAATGGAACTTCAACTGAAAGGCATTCAAAAACGAGGACATAGGCATGCCCCTAGATAATCTTGCCGCCCTCATATACATCGCGCACACCTAGCAGCCTGCACCGACCTACTTTGGATATGGGCATTCTAGGTGCCTTTGCAGGAATATGTAACCCCCAAGTAAGTAAAGGTTTTTACCACAGCCTGGGAATTAGAATAGACAAATGGGTTCTCCGGTATCTTCCCCCCAAAACTCATAATTTTGGACTTCTCAGAATTCACCCGTAACCCATTTGACTTACAATATGTTAGAAGTCTTTCAAGCAGGCCCTTCATCCCCCTCTCCGTTTGAGATAGCAGGATAACGTCATCTGCATATTGAATAACAGAGAGCGGGCGGCTCCTAATAATAGGTGGATTAAATTGGGCATTGTTAAGCCACTCAACCAGATCCGCCACATAAAGGTTGAATAAGAGAGGGGCCAGGATGCATCTTTGGCGGACACCCCTCGAGATAGAAATAGGGGCGCTATGACCCGCCAGCCCAGCTACTTTAATTCTAGCTGAGTTATGCTCATGTAATTGCATCAACAATTCCAGCAGAGTACTATGAGTTCCCATTAGTTTCAGTTTCCCCCAAAGGTTAGCGGATGGTATCGAATCAAATGCCTTCGTAAAAGGCCAAAAAGAGCTTACCTCCCCTTATTTTAGTGTATTTAAAAATAAGGTGGTGTAAAATAAAGCAACAATCAAGAGTTGAGTGTTTAGTCTTGAACCCAAATTGTTCCACAGGGATTAGCTTTTGCTCGTTTACCCAACTCTGAAGGCGCTGGAGGAATAACTATTGACAAAAGACTGATAGGTCGGACCCCAGTTACTATAGACCTATCTCCTATCTTAAAGATTGGAATAATACAGCTCTGGCCCCACACTGAGGGAACCTTGCTGGTATTAATAACTAGATCGAATAATCGGCAGAAAATTAAGGCCCACCATCCTGCATTGGCCTGAAGAAGTTCAGATGTTACCAAATCGGGCTCTGGTGCTTTATTCAATTTCAGTAGGTAAATCTGCTCCTCTATTTCCTCTACTGAAAATACAAGGACCAGAGGAACTGATGTGTTTTGTCAACGAGGTTCAGAATTTAAATCATACTCTTGCTTAGGACAGGCTTGGTATAAGTGGCAAAAAAACCTTCCCAAACAGGATATGAAATAGGGGATTGAGCTGTGCCACAAAATGAATTATAGAGTTAAAAATGCCCCAGAAACAGCCTAAATCTTTTACTTTTAAGACCACTGGCATCCTTGCCCAGATGTCATTATAATGGGGCCATTCATACAGGCAGGGGTTCCATGACTGCCCATTGCTATACATCCATTTGGACTGCCCCCTCTACCTCCATGGAGCACTCTGGATTTCCTGGAAGTGCTCTATGAGTGAGTGCTCCGTGGCTCACAGGAGCGTGCATCTGGCCTTCAGATGGGTGGTTGGATCTGTGGCTCCTTGATGACCATGCAGGGTAGTATCTGATTTGAAAACACCCAATGTTGTCAACATCCAAACCTTCCCGTCTTGGGCCCCTTGCCCTTCAGCACTCCTCACTAAGGTCTCTGACCTAACCTGCACTGGATAGCCAGCTCCAGGATGAGTTCGAGGTGAGCTCCCTGCCTGACGTTCCCAGCATCTTCAGTGGTTGGGACTTCAGAGCTTCAGGTTCCGCTGTGTAAAACCTATTGCTTTCAGCTGGTCAACAACTTACTGGCCTTCCTAACTGCTAGGACTGATTAACAGTGAGTGCTGGGTCAATGAGCATTCCAAAAAAGGGGTGAAACCTAAGTGCTTATGGTCACCCATAAGTTCAGTGTTTAGGGACACTTTGTTACAGTAGCAGTCGCAGATGTGATAGTGACATTGTTAATACATTCATACATGTGTACAATGATGCAGAGCTTGAACATAGGCAAAAACATTGAAATCCACATTTAATAGAAATGTATTAATTCAATTTCCATAGAACTGGGTTTCAGCTATTTTAGCTCAGTGTTTCCTTATTGTACTCAAATATGATAATTACGTTTGTATGTAGTATATATTATCTAAATATTCATAACATTTTCTTATTATATAATGTGACAGTGAGTCAGATAAGGACATTTGAATTTTTAATGGTAATTCTATTGTGTTTAAGGTCAGTACAGAAATTGTGGAAAATACAATAACCTAAACCAGAATATTTTCTTCTTCTTCTTCGCTTTTATATAGCGCAAGCAATGTACCTGGAGCTTTACAGAGAATAAGACAGACACGGTCCCTGCCTGAGAGCTTTTCTTGATCACAAGTCAAACTCATATAATTCATTAAACAAGCATAATGTTCTTAACTTTAAGGTCAATATTTTGCAGGCTTACCAGAGGTTTTTATGCAAGGGAATAGAGGAAGGTTTAAAATATTATTTCAGCAGTTTGGTGATTTTGGATAGTAACCTTGTATTGCTAAAACTATAAAACCATTGCTTGACATTGACTCCCCCACCAGCTATCGGTCTGTCTCTAACCTTCCCTTTTTAGGGAAGGTTACTGAACGGGTAGTGACTCGGCAGCTGCAGAGGAATCTTGATCACATCGGTTTTCTTGATCCCTCTCAGTCGGGCTTTTGTTTAGGGCATGACTGCGCTTTGTGGCTTTGGTAGATGACCTGCGCCGGGAATTGGATCGAGGTTGTTACATCTATTGACTGCATTTGATAACATTGATCATGAGATGTTGCTGACACACCTGCGGGACTGTGCAGGGGTGGGCGGAACGGTTTTAATTAATTAATTTATTTATTTTACGCATTTATGAGTCGCCCCATATGCCTACGGCATCCAGGGGCAACGTACAACTAGATAAAACAATCATAAAAACGATTTTTAAAAACATCACACAATTTAAAACATCACAGGGGTAGGAGAATAAATAAAAATAAAATAAAATAAGGGCAGGAAAGAGCTAAAAACCCTATCCCCCCTCCCCAAAGGTCTGGGTGAACAGCCAGTTTTTACAAGCCCGCCGGATTGTTAAAAGGCTTGGGGCCAGGTGAATGGTTCTGCTCTTTCCTGACCAGAAGAACCCAGCAGGTGGTGCTCGGGGATTATTTTTCATCATACCGAGACCTCTCATGTGGAGTCCTGCAGGGTTCTGTTTTGTCCCCTGTCCTGTTCCACATGTACATGCAGTTGCTCGGCAAGGTGATTAGGGGGTTCGGTGTGTGGTGTCATCAATATGCTGATGACACCCAACTGTACCTTTCTTTTTCAACAGACCCAGGCCTGGTTGTCTCGGTGCTTATTTGGTGTTTGGCAGCTGTGGGGGACTGGATGAGGGCTGAATCCTGACAAGACGGAGGTGATGTTAGTGGGTAAGGTGATGGAGTTGGCGGCCCCCATTATTGATGGGATCTGCCCTCCATTGGCCTCCCAGGTACGGAGTCTGGGGGTGCTCGATGCGCAGCTCCGCCTGAATCTCCAGGTGGAGGCTGTGGTGAGGAGTGCTTTTTGCCAATTACATGGTGCGACAGCTTCGGCCTTTTGTTTCAGACTCTGACCTGGCCACTATCATCCATGCTTTCATCATCTCTAGATTAGACTATTGTAATGCACTCTACGTGGGGCTACCTATGGTGATGGCTTGGAAATTGCAGCTGGTGAAGAATGTGGTGGCCCATCTCTTAGTGGGACTGGGCTGCTGGGAGCATATTACACCAGTGTTTCGTTCTCTGCGCTGGCTGCTGGTAGTTTTCCAGTCTCGATTCAAGACGTTGGTCTTGGCCTATAAAGCTCTAAACGGCTTGGGCCCTGCCTATCTGCGAGATTGCCTCCCTCCCTGGGTCCTGGATCAGCCCCTGCAATTGACCGGGGGTGTCCTGCTCAAGGTCCCCCGAGTCTTCCGGGGGGGGGGAGGGGCACGCAGGAGAGGGCATTCTCGGTGGCTGCACTGTGGTTGTGGAACTCCCTTCCTGTAGAAGCCCAATTGGCCCCAGATCGCCCCTCCTTTCGGAGAAGTTGTAAGACCTGGCTGTTCCGCCAGGCATTTGGCGGGGGAGATGGGTAATGGGGAAGGGGGGTTGGGTATGAGGGGGGGATGAGTTATTTTTCCTCCTGTTATGTGTTGTTTTAATTCTGATGTTTTTAGTAATTGTAAGCCGCCCCGAGCTGCCTGCAGTAGGAGGGGTGGGGTAGCAATTTAAAAAAATAAAAAAATAATAAATAAAATAATGACTTCATGTTACCATCAACGATATACTTATTCCTTCATTCATATATTTATTTTATTTTTCTATATGCCTTCACAAGCATCTATAGTGCTCTTTTATGTAGCCAATATTAATCCTAACACGCATTATTAATTTTAAAGGCCTTGACACATATGCACCAAAAAAAGGAAAGAAAAAGAGAAAAAACTCAAACCCAAACAAACAACATGAGTTTTTGTAAAAACATTCTCCTCTGGTCACTCAAATTTGTAGCCTTGGGGTGCTTCTGGACCCCTCGCTGCATCAGGTTGCAGCAGTGGCCAGTAGTGCTTTTCATCAACTCCATCTGGTGACGAGACTGTGGCCCTTTCTTATTCAGATCTGACCACCATCGTCCACGTCTTCATTACCTCAAGGCTAGATTACTGTAACATGCTCTACATGGGGCTGCTCTTGATGATGGTTCAGAAACTGCAGCTGGTACAGAACGGCCTGGCTCATTTCGGGGCAGATCGTGAGCACATTACATCTGTGCTTCAAAGTCTGCACTGGCTACCATTAACTTTCTGAGCACAGTTCCATGTGCTGTTTTTCACCTTTATAGCACTAAACAGCCGGGACCCCACTTATCTGAAATACTACCTCTTCTATCATGCTCCGTGATGATCCCTGCGGTTGGCTGGGAGTGCCCTCTTGCAGGTGCAGTCTGTCTTGTTCATACAAGGAGGGTGTGCAGAGGAGCATTCTCAGTTGCCGCTCCAGAGTTATAGAACTCCCTTCCCCTGGAAGTTTGTCAGAGTCCGAGCCTGAACGTATTTTGGAGACGGCGTAAGACTGTTTTTTCTGGCAAAGTGTTTGTCAGGTAGGGATAGGGGTTGGGTGAGAGTTGTTTAGGGTTCAGGGTGGGAGTTTTTAAAAAGATTTTTATGTGTTTTTACATTGTAAGCTACCCTGAGTGTTAGCGGAAGGGCAAGTTATTATATTTAAATAAATAATAAATAAATATTTATATTTATTTGCGTGACAATAAGTCATTGCAAAGAAGTAGTAGTCTAAAACAAGTATATAAAAAAACAACAACCTCGAAATACATACCAAACAACAAAATAGTAAAAACAATCTCATATTATAATACATTCAAATGTACATTATAGTACATTAAAAGGTGTCATGCCAGAAATAAATATAACCAGCCTGCCGAAAGGAAAGAGCAAAGCATCAACTCGGCCACCCACCATCCTACACATAATAGCCTGAGCAGTTCGGATCGTGTTCGGGTGGCAAAATAAGGTTCACTGGAAGGTCAAACGTGACAGGGAGGGGTAGTCACTGAGGAGCAGACTTTCAGGCACCAGGGGTGGAGAGACTTGCAAGAAACAAAACTATCTGCCTCCCCCCTTCCCAACACCTTCTGAGCTAGTCACTGTTCCTGAACAGCAGGCGTTTCAGAAGGCTCCCTCTCCCAACATTTCCCAGCTCCCCAATCCATTGCAATCCTCCTCCCATTTCACCCATCCAACCCATCTACCCCCATATTCTCATTCATTTATTTAGCTTAGCTTAGATAGATTTAGTGGTTATTTTTTGTTTTTACCCCTCCCTGTGTTCAATCTTCCTTCCTCCCTCCCCCCTCCATTGAATCCTT
>QEPC01001599.1:1376195-1396453 GCA_003113815.1 Sphenodon punctatus
GTTTTAGTGTTTGTAGGAGTAGGCCTGTGTACTTATTAGATAATCCATTTAGTTCATAGCATTTAGAATAGTTAATAGCAGTTAGATTTAGTGTAGATAGATAGATATATTAGATTAAAAAAAAACCCATATAAAAACAAAAAAAACAAATAAAAAACAAACACCCCCCCCGTATAAAACCAAATAAAAAACAAAAATACCATATAAAAAAACCAAAACAAACCCATAACAAAACATTTCCCGAACGGCCGAACCCGAATCGAACAGCCGAACCGAATGCCCGAACCCGAACCAGGCGAACTAACCGAACGGCCGAACTGAACGCACCCGAACCGAATGGACGAACCTGAACTGCGATCTGTTCATCCATCCCTATAATATAAGCACTTAGTGAAGAGTAAAAGCGATACAATATACTTCATCATGGCATGAACTTCTCAAAGGGATACCACTAAACTATATCTAGCCCTGCTTTAAAACCCCAATCTGCAATCCAGCAGTGGCCCACCCACCTGGTTTCCCTCCGCAGGAGGTGGACGCTCTCCTCGCTGGTCCTAAAGTGTGGTGGCTGAAATTGCCCACCCTGAGGCATGCAGGGATAAGTCCCGGCTGGGCTTGTCTGGCTACACACTCAAAAAGAACTGCCCATGGTTCAGAACTTAGTTTAATAGTTTATTGCATTTTTGATTGGAAAAATTGAAAGAATTAGGAAAAAACAGCACATTCGATGAAGAGCACATCACGTCCCTGTTATGTATTTCATTTTATATGCTCCTTTGAGTCTTTATTATTTGAATTTTAGTTCTTCAGGTATAAAGGATAGAGCACTGCACATTATTAATATTAAGAAAAACAATGAATTTCAACAGAATATTGGTGAACTGTGGGACTTGAGGTTGTGAACACTTACAGTTTGTCTTGACAATCCTGTCAAGATGAATTTGAACTTTGTCAGTAATTGCTATCACTGTGGGAGAATTACTAAAAGCTTTTGCTATGAGTATCAAGTCAGTGATTTCAGCTCTACTCTGTGACTTGACCAAAATATTCTATGGTAGTTGACAGGCTATTATTTCTCACTTTGTGACATGCAGTGGAAGGGTATTTTAATTGATTGAAAAGTTAGTTTGCAGTTTTACTGTATAACTGTATTACCTGTCAGTATTTGCACTTTCAGTGGAAAAATAGGAAAAGTAGATAGTAATCTTTCTGTAATAGGATGTGACCACACCAGGGTAAGTCCCTGCAGAACAAGACCCCATCAAGTCGGTGGGACGATCCCATGCCCTGTGGATCCTGCACGCATCTGTGTGGAAACTGCACAAACCTCCATTGCGGGCCCATTGTGCCGCATTGAAAGCACATGCATGTATTGGTCCCAAAGTCTCTGTTGGGAATTACCGCCACAGTCACTCGCTTCTAGGTGATTTATTTATTTATTTATTTATTTATTTAAATAAATAAATTTGTACCCCTCCTCTCTTGCTAAAGCAGCTTGGGGTGGCTAACAATCATAAAATACAATAGTAAAAAATACACATAAAGAACATGTCATAAAACAAAATATAATGGAGACTACCAAAAGAAATACCCCACAACCCACCCCTACTCATCTCCCCCGCCAACCGCCTGGTGAAGCAGCCAGGTCTTACATTGCTTCTGAAAGGAGGGGTGGTCCGGGGCCACCCGGGCCTCTGCCGAGAGGGAGTTCCACAGCCTTGGCTCGGCCACCGAGAATGCCCTCTCCATAGCTGCCTCCAGGCATACCCGGGGAAGAAGGATGCTCCTGACTGAACACAGGGGCAGATCTTGGGCCTGGAGAGTGAAATGGCCCCACAGGTAGGTTGGTTCTAGGCCTTATAGGGCTTTATAGGCAAGTACCAACACCTTGAATTGGGCCTGGAAGACTATAGGCAGCCAATGCAGAGAATGGAGCACTGGTATAATGTGATTCCGGTAGCCCATCCCCATAAGGACTAGCTGCAGTCTCTGAACCATCACCATGAGTAGCCCCATGTAGAGCGCATTACAATANCTGAAAGGAGGGGTGGTCCGGGGCCACCCGGGCCTCTGCCGAGAGGGAGTTCCACAGCCTTGGCTCGGCCACCGAGAATGCCCTCTCCATAGCTGTCTCTGAACCATCACCATGAGTAGCCCCATGTAGAGCGCATTACAATAGTCCAGTCTTGAGGCAATGAAAGCATGGATGATGGTGGTCAGGTCGGAATCTGAGATCTGTGGCCAAGTCCCACAGATCCTCCACTCATAGGCACTGTGGATATGGGGACACAGCCTTTGCAAGTCACAGGAACTGGCCACGAGCACTGGAGAGCCCGGTTTCCCAGTGCTCATGGCCAGGACATGTCAATTTCAAAGTCAGCACTCTTCCCTCTCTCCCATGGTTTGTGACACGGGGAGTGCAAGGCAGCTGCCAAGGTAGCCACACTGGGAGCTGCCCATTAGAATCCCTCCCCACTCACTCCATCTGAGTGGCTGCTCCACAGCTGTGCCACCCAGTAGCCACAGCCCCCAAGCCTTGCTCTTTTAAAAACATCCTATGTGTGCATATGTCATATGGTTACTTGGAAAGATGGGAGAGACAAAGGAAAATTTTAGTTCTCCTGTGTGGGATGAGAAATTTTTGTTTTACCCATCTTGGCACTCTAGCGAGGGACTGGGAGTTGGCCCTTGTTTCAACACCGGCCCAGCTGTTGGGAGGAATTTTGATAGGGATGAGGTAAGATGGTAGATGAGAAGATCTTCTCTACCTACTACCCGAAACACCCATGCAACTCCCAACTCCAACTTTTCTCTTCTTTTCATAGCTGGCCTGTTGCAGTTTGAGCATCTGTGGCTTTCTAGGAATTTATATGGCAGCAATGCCATGGATATTTTTTGCTTGATTGGGCCTTGTAGGTTTATACATTTGTCTTTTTCTTCCCCCCCCCCCCCAAGTTACTAACACCCCCACCCCCATCATTTAGGTCATCTGTCATACTGACCCACTTTTACTGTGTCTGTAAGTTAGGCTTTTTGATTGGCTTTAATGAAGGTTCCTTGCACAGAGCAGCTACTGTATGAAATAAGGCTCTCTCAGTCTATGAGGAATTTGTTAGAAGTTTTTTCTTTCCTTTATTTAAAGTGTGGTTATGGATTTGCCTTTGTTAAGTCTACAGGTGAACATACCAGCACAGAGGCACTATGCACAGAACACTCAGCCTGAGCTTGCATATTCAAACATTTCACAGATGATGCTCTGTAAGGCAAAAAGCTCTGATCATATATTCTTTATTTTTAATTCAAACTTATTATATAATAATGGGAAATGAGCTCATAACAGCAGGCTTATGAATTTGAGAACATGCATGTTCAAATGTTTTGAAGTGCCTTGGTAAAAGTCTCTAATAATATAAATGTTAGGCCTTACTGACTTAGCTGTGCACAGTAATTTGTAGTTAGCATACTTTTAAGTGTTACATTGAAGTGTTTTTTTTCTTTTTACTTTATAATGATTCTCAAGTAGTGCAAACTTCCCTTTCAAGTGAATAGGGACAGTTCATTTAGTATGCATTTTGTTTTTCCTCTAAATTGCAAACTCTTGGCAAAGAAAACCTATTTGCATAGTTGGAGCTTTTGTTTGTTGCAGGTTTGGGTTTTTTGGAGAAGCAAATAATGGGAATATTATTTTTAGTTTGTTTGTTTTTGGTTGTTTTAGGGCCAACCCTATAAACCCTTAATCACTTGGGTGATGCCTACACAAGTAGCTGTGATAATGGGCCTACACATAAGGATTACTCGCATAAGCAAGGGTTTCAGGAGTGAGGCTTTCACTTGACTGGTTGGAAAGCAGCCTTTTGTTCCCATGGTAACTGTTTTGATGCTTTGGTACTTTTACCTCTAGAGTTTGATGGTTGCTTTGGAGGTTTTTTTATTGTGATATTTTAATCCTCATTAAACTGGGACAGAAGTTCTGTGTAGTTGATTCCTTTTTTGCCATTATGCAACATTTAATTTTTTTCTTCAGTTATGGCTGTATTTCCTCATTGAACTCTGTTTCAAGAGAAGCCTGTTGCTACTGTCCCAGGAATGCTAGGTTGGTTGTAATTGTACAAGGCACTCATTAATCAAATCATAATTTGTTTATTCGAGTGGTTGTTCACATGTGCCTACACAATTGGGTGGTCACATCCCTGCAACTTTCATCTAGAAAAAGTTTGTAAGCAGTGCCCATTAACGGTCTGCATATGTGCAGGCTCTTACCCATCCATGCCAATGGTGAGGGTATATAAGCAAATGTGGATTGCACCAGTCCACATTGGGTGTGCACCAGGGACCCATTTTGTTTTTCATTTTAAATTTTTGTTATTAAAAGTTTCATTTTTCATTATTGAGAATTTTTTGTTATTGTTCTCTACGTTTCATTTTTGTTTTCCATTAGCTTCAATTGGAAATGAATTTCTGGCTGTACCTTCTTCATTTATCATTGGATTTCCATGATATTTGGACATATGTTACCCCTCACCCAAGGGATCATCCCTGCCAGATTTCCTAAAGATTGGATAAAGAGTTCTGATTTTATAAGCACTTTACATTTCGAGGTTGACGCACACATTTCCAGTGGCACTGTCTTTGTTTTGTCACATGCACACAGAAATGAGGCTGCAGACACATACTTGGATTTAAACATGGCCACAACACTTTACTGAATTATTATTACAGTCTGGGTCAAATTGAAAAAGGGGGGGAAGGGTAAACTGATAACACTAACACCAACTTTAACCATAAATATAACCCTTCCCTCGACATATCCGGTGCCTATAGCTCACCAATTTCTGATGATATCTATCTGTCCTCATCATCCAGATCCCCCAAATTGGGATAATGAGGGGGAATTGACTGGTCCTGCACCCACCAGGGACAGCATACTGCATAGTAGTACAGAACCCTCCACCCCCCAGAGTTGAGTGAAACCATGGGTCGCATATCCCCATATCCATTCACCCTTGCCTTACCTCACTGAGGTGTCGCTGCAATGGACACACTGTGGCTTCTTCAGGGAGCGCTTCCATCCCCAGGCAAGCGCCGCCCCCTCCCATTCCCCCCTCTAGCCCTGCAAGTGCAAACAGGGCTTTCTAAGACAGAATTGCAGCCCTACAACTACCTTCCTGCCACTGGAACGGGACTTCAAAGCGCCCCAGCTGAAGCCTCATCTCACCAAGGTGGTGGCACTGACAGCCTCCCCACCATGCATATTTATTAGCAAGGAGGGCATTTCCATCCATTTTGGCTGACATTTTGACTCATTGTACCCTTCATTCAAGTGATCATCCCTGCCAAATTTCAAAAAGATTGGATAAAGGGTCTTGATTTTATAAGCAATTTAATTATTTCATGGTTTACACACACATTTCACCTGTAATGTCTTTGTTTTCAATCCAATTTGGATGAATTTTGGACATGTTGTTACCATCACCAAGGGAGCATCCCTGCCAAATTTCCAAAAGATTGGACAAAGGGTCCCAATTTTATAGGCAATGTAAGTTTTGTGATTTTAACAGAATTGCAAATTTCCTTAAATCACTTGCAGGTGTTGCCTCTGTTTAAATTATAGAGGTTGTACTAGATGCAGAGATCTGCTTTCTGGAGCATTTGTAGAGAGGGTGAAGAAGACAGGAGGAGGTGAGCAGAGCAAAGAGGGAGCAGGTGCCAGAGGCACGAGCATTAGCACAGGCTTCAGTCACTGGTACCCCAAAGTCTGTTGTAGCATACATGGGGGAGAGTAGGTGTAGAAGTCTGGGCAGCATCTCCAGAGAATGAGCCTCTCATACCAGAGATTCTCTTATGTTTGTCACAGTGGTACAAGGTGGGTTTGTGATGCCCGTTGGCCAGCAGAAATGTCAATCATGTATCTTCATTCTGTGCAATACCCACCCCAACCCCCTACTTATTACTGGGATGTTGGAAGCATCTGCTTAGGATAGAACTAATAAGGGATTCTCGGATGTCCTCTGTCACAGTTCTTCAGGATGTGTTGGGGTGCCAATTGGCCAGCTTGAATGTGTCAATCATGGCCTTTTTTACTCAGGCGGCACCCACCCATGAACATCCAGAAATCTGGGTGTTCATGGGTGGGTGTCGTCTGTGTAAATTCTGCGGCAGTTTGAGGTGTGTGTGTGCATGCGTGCGCACTCCTGCGTACACCCATCTACACCCACTTCCACCCATTTCCCAAGCATGGAACAACCAGTGAAAACAGTGGTAGCTCTGTGTGTGTTGATGGGTGGAGGTAGTTGTAGATGGGTGTGCGCCCGTCTGCACCCTCCCCCACCCACTGCACATGGACTGCGACTCACACGCCCTCCCCCCCCCCCCTGGTGTCGCAGCCCATGTAAAAAGGGCCCATGTCTCCTGATTGCTGGACTGCTTCCCTCTGCCTCCCCTCTGCCTTACTACCTGAAGTTCCGGTTATGACCTGAAATTTTCATTTTCGTCCCAGAATTTTCAGTACTAGTATTTGCACAACTTATATTAACATCACAATGTTCAATTGCTTTTAACATTAGGACCTTTTATCCAATCTTTCTGAAATGTGGCAAGGATTATCCTTTGAGTGAATAGTACAATATTTCCACATTTCATACAAATTGGATTAAAAAACAAAGACCATACAGCTGGAAATGTGTGCACAAACCACAAAATATAAATTGCATATATAATTGGAACCCTTTATCCAGTCTTTATGAACTTTGTCATGGATGATCACTTGGATGAGGAGTACATTCTATCCAAATGTCATGCATATTGGATGGAAACCAAAGATGTTACAGCCAATAATGCATCACAAACCATTATGTTTATAAAACTGGGATCCTTTATCTAATCCATCCGACATTTGGTGGGGATGATCTGTTGGTACAATCCCTGTGCAGGGATGATCTTTTGGGAAATCTATCCAAATTTCATGCAGATCAAACAGAAAACAAAGAAGTTGCAACCTGAAATTTGTGTTCCAAAAATATATTTTTAATTCAGAAACTTTTTGCTTTTATTCTAAAATTTTGAAACTATTTTTTTTTTTCATTTTTGTTATTGCATTAGCAAAAATGAAAATGGGATTTTTGTTTTTGTTTTCATGAAAACAAATTGCACACCCCTAAATGTGGACCTGCTTGCTCCTCAGTTCTGTTCTTGCTTTTCCTGCCACTGCCTGCAGCAGATTTACAGTGCTCTGGCCACCTTGTGGTTGTGTTTGTTCTGTCCATTTTCATTTTATTCCTATTACTGTAGTTTTTATTTTTAATTTCTTATTCTTAAGAGCTTTTAATATGATTTCTTAGTTTGGTTATCTTTACTCTTTACATTTTGTATCAGCTTTCTCTTTACATCATGGTGCCAGCAAAGCTCCATTAGTCATGAAGAGAGGCCTGAACACAATTAACTGCCCTCTTTGCCAGTGTGAAGCCTGTGTGCCAGATAAATGTATGAACTGCAGCGAATTCACCCTGAGAACTCAAGAAATGAAGAGCTGAGTGGCTGGTGACTCCTTTATTTAAGTGCACTTGTCAAGCAGCACCTGCTCTTGTTGCTGATGTGTTTGGGCAGTGTTGGTAGAGATAAACCATTCAGCACATAGACCCCAAGTAGCTTAATCCAGCGCTAGATAATCCGTCACAAGAGCTCTGCAACAGACACTTTGCTGTTGGGTATGTTGACTCTAGTGGGGCTTTACCCTCTCAGAAGGGTTCTATCAAAGCTGTTTTTTCTCCTTGTGCAAATGATTGACCTTGGGCTTAAAATTCTAGCTCTGTTTGTCTTCATCTGTGGTGCAAGAATCTACCTCAAAAAGCCTGGTTCTAAACTGAATATTCCGTGAAATGGGCAAGAGTTATTAGTTTAGCACTCGTGACTTCATCAAGCAATCCAAAGAAGCCTCAGCTGGTGCTCACAACTTCAGAACTAGACACATTCACATATTGTTCTGAGGCCATTGCCTTCTCTTCACTTTGCTGAGAATCCATGTTATTGTTGGATGAGAATATTTATTTATATATTTCTTAAACTTATATGCCGTCCCCTCCTGCCTCAGGCATCTCAGGGCGACTCACAACATTTAAAAACATTTTAAAATATGCAATAAGCCAGAACTAAAACATTAAATTAAAACCCATCCCGCCCTAACCCAACCCGCCCGCCCCACCCTCCCCCCTCGGGAAAGACCTGATGGAACAGCCAGGTCTTACAGTGTCTGCGGAACAGGGGAGGTCAGTAATTAAGCAGACCTCCTATGGGAGGGAGCTTCACAGCTGCGGTGCGGCTACAGAGAATACCCTTCCCATGGTGGAAACCCAGGGGACCCCAAGGAGGACGCCCCCGGCCAACCGCAGGGGCCAATCCAGGACCCGGAGAGTGAAGCGGTCCCACAGGTAGGTGGGGCCCAAGCCATTTAGGGCTTTAAAGGTTAACACCAGCACCTTGAATTGGGCCTGGAAGACTATTGGCAGCCAGTGCAGAGAACGGAGCACTGGTGCAATGTGCTCATGTCGGTCTGTCCCACTCAAGAGACGGCCCGCCGCATTCTGCACTAGCTGCAGCTTCCGAACCACCACCAAGGGTAGCCCCACGTAGAGCGCATTGCAATAATCTAATCTCGAGGTAAAAAAGCATGGATGATTGTGGCCAGATCTGAGTCCGAGACATAGAGCCTAAGCCGACGCACCAGATGTAACTGGCATGAATCCATTGTTGCTGCCTTTCCAGATAGGAGCTTGGACAGTTTGTTCCAACGCCTTGTTAGGGAGTAGAATTGTTCATAGTTGTATTTTTGTCTATGAGTTTCATTTGTATGATCTTGTGCCCCATTTAGGAGCTAGAGCCATTGCTACATCTGTAAATTGGTACTCATTTAATGTTACCATGCCATCTAATGTTTAATGGGTCCATTGTCCGGGGATGAGTATGGATTTATGGAAATGTTGCTGGTGTTGTTTTATTTTTGCATCATTGTATTTTTGTATTGTATTTATTTTAATTTTGATAAGACCTATTGGTCAAATCAATAAATTAATCAACTATGTCAGACTGAGGGTATTTGGTGCCTGGCTTCATTAATCCTATGACATTACTCCTCCATTGGGTACACCTATCAGCACTATCTAAAATTATTATTATTATAAGCATTTATATAGCGCCAGTGATGTACCTGGCGCTTTACAAAAACAAGTTAGACACGGTCCCTGCCCGAGAGCTTACAATCTAAAGGCAGGGGGAGGGGAGACAGGGAAGGGGGAACAGAGGAAGAGACAAGGGATGTGACATTCATGAGGATGTGAGAACTCAGGTGCATGTTCTTGACTTGGTTACAGTAAATTGGGAGTTTACAGATAACAGGTGGGGGATAATCCTGGGTGGGGATGATTAGCAGGAGTTAGGAAGTGCGGAGCAGAAGAGGTGGGTTTTGAGGAGGAACTTGAAGGTGTGGAGGGTGGGGGCAAGGTGGACGAGGGCAGGGAGGCAGTTCCAGGCGTGCGGGGCAGCAAGGGAGAAGGGACGAAGGCGGTTGGGGGAGCAGGGGAGGTGTGGGAGGATGAGGGAGGGGATAGAAAAGGAGCAGAGTTCTCGAACAGAGTTCGAGAGAAAAGGAGCAGAGTTCTCGTTTATCTCTAAACGAGTTACAATGCCGACAGAAACATGATTGGTTGACAACATTTCTCATTATATTGGATCTTCTTGGCATAGCTGACCTGCCTCCTGTCCTGACTCCATAGCTACTCCAGCATATACTGATCCTTGGAACGCTTATGGGCACCAGGGTCCTGAATTTGCGTTCTTATGTTCTTGTTTTGTTGGGCCATAAATGTTATGCGTCAACATCTCTGTTATTGAGGGTGGCAAATTATCAAATGGCAATTTCCCATTGCTTAGTTGTTCTGGGAAATGCTGAAGGATCATATCTCTTAATCTTCAGTGACCTAAATTAATATTATTATCCAAGAGGAGAAGCCAGTTGCTACTTGTTTTCTAGATGTACCCTTAGATGCGTTTAGTAGTGTAGCTCAGTTCATGGCAACAACAATCAAACTTCATCAAAACCAGGGCTCACCAACTGTGGTCAATTTTTCATTTTCTTATTGTAACACAGATTCAAGATGTCCTTTTTTGATGGAGACAACCTTTTTTGTGATAACTTCTGCTTATTGTTAAACATGGTCTCCATATCAGAGAGACTTTAAGACCTTTTATCCTCCATTTTCTTGATTCCTTCAGATTGAGGACTCTAGATCTGCCTCTTATATTATTCTGTTTTTTCAACTCTGCCCCCCCCCCCCCTCCTTCCCCATCCTTCAAGCATAAGAGATCAAGAGCAACACTTAAGTTTGGGGAGGAGTGACATCCATATATGCTGTACTCTTCTGATTCAGACATTTTGATACTGGCACTTTACTGCATCCCAGGCGTACACGGCTGAATGCTGTTCTTGTTTTCACTGTTGTTACCGGAAGGCAATGCCTCTATATCTGAAGTTAACCTTACAAAGTTCGTGGTGTTGCTTACTGTGGGGCTTATTTTGAACAATGTGAGGTTTGTTTCTGTATCTAATGCAGTAATTTAATAGCTTATTTGTATTTAACTCTTTACTTGCTTATGTCTTCCATGGGAAAAATTTGCTTGATCTGTAGTTGGTAACATTGCCAACTGCACATCTTATTTTCTATACTGGGTGACTTATTTCTGTATCTCCTGCAGTCAGGTTAACTGCCTATCTGGCTTTAATCGGAGGCTAATGGAACTGGAACGGTTCTGGTTGGCTCTCAGGGAGGTACCCTCTGACCTCGACAACCATCTCATTGATGACCTCGTCGCTCTGTGGAACGCTCTGCTGACTGAGGCCATTGATCGGACAGCTCCTAGACGTCTGCTACCCAGGCGACAGCAACGCAGGCCCCCGTGGTTTTTGGAGGATCTGTGAGTGCTGAAGGGTGGAGGTTGAAGCAACGTGGCATCGTTATCGTACTGAAGCCAACAGATTGCGGCATAGAGCCACTTTACGAGCATATGCTGAGGTGATGAGGGCAGCGAAAAAAGCTTTTTTCTCTGGTCTCATAGCATCTGCAAAATCTCGCCCAGCTGAGCTTTTCTGGGTGGTGCAGGGGCTGGTCAGTCCGGCCTTCCTCCACCGTAGAATGGAGTCATCTATAGCATGGTGTGATAGGTTTGTGAATTATTTTGTGGATAAAATTGCTCATATTCACCGCGATTTCGATGCTGCACTTATTACACTAGGGGAACCTGAGGTTATGGAAGTCACGCCTTGTCTGGTTTTATGGGATCAATTTCAGTCGGTGACACCCGCTGATGTGATTGAGACCCTTGGGAATGTTAGGACCACCTCTTGGGAATTAGATCTGTGCCTGTCTTGGCTAATTAATCTTGTAAGGAGACTGGGGCCGTTGCTGGCGGGGGTGGTCAGTGCCTCCCTTCAGAGGGCAGAGGACTGGGCTGTCTCAAGGAGGCGGTGGTGCAGCCTTTGCTCAAGAAACCATCACTTGATGTTGACTCCTTTGCCAGCTATCGACCTGTCTCTTTGAGCGGGTGGTGGCTCAACAGTTGCAGGGGCATCTTGACCACTTTAGTTTTCTTGATCCCTCTGTTGGGATTTCATCTGGGTTATGGCACAGAGACTGTGCTTGTGGCCTTGGTGGATGATCCGTGCCGTGAGATGGACCGGGGTCATTCAACCCTATTGGTTCTATTAGATCTGTCAGCTGTTTTTGATACAGTTGATCACGAGATGTTGGTGGAGAGCCTGTGGGACTGTGCGGGGGTGGGCGAGACTGTTCTTGAATGGTTCCGCTCATTCCTGACTGGGAGAACCCAGCGAGTGGTACTCGGGGAGTGTTTTTCATCATACCGAGACCTTGCATGTGGTGTCCCACAGGGTTCGGTGTTGTCGCCCCTCTTGTTCAATGTATACATGCAGCCTCTTGGTGAGGTGATCAGGAGGTTTGGCATACGGTGCCACCAATATGCTGATGACACCCAGCTATACCTCTCTTTTTCAACAAACCCAGACCCTGTAGTCTCCGTGCTTACTCGGTGTCTGACGGCTGTGAGGGATTGGATGAGGGCTATTTAACTGAAGCTGAATCCTGACAAGATGGAGGTGATGCTGGTGGGTAAGGCAATGAAGATAACGACCCCCATCATTGATGGGGGTCTGTCCTCCATTGGTTCCCCAGGTGCGGAGTCTGGGGGTACTCCTTGATGCGCAGCTCTGTCTGGATGTTCAAGTGGAGGCTGTGGCGAGGGGTGCCTTTCACCAACTACATCTGGTACGTCGGCTTAGACCGTATGTTTCGGACTCTGACCTGGCCACCATCATCTATGCTTTCATCACCTCGAGACTAGACTATGGTAACGCACTCTACGTGTGACTACCCATGGTGACGGCCTGGAAGCTGCAGCTGGTGCAGAATGCCACGGCCCATCTTTTGGTGTGACTGGGACGCTGGGAGCACATTACACTAGTGCTCTGTTATCTGCATTGACTGCTGATAGTCTTCCGAGCCCGATTCAAGGTGTTGTTTTTAACCCATAAAGCCCTAAATGGTCTGGGCCCTGTCTATCTGTGGAACCGCCTCACCCTCCGGGTACTGGACCGGTCCCTGCGGTCATCAGGGGATGCCCTTCTTTTGGTCCCCCGAGTCTTCCGGGGGGCCACGCAGGAGAGGGCGTTCTCGGTGGCCGCACCGAGGCTGTGGAACTCTGTTCCAGTGGGGATGCGTCTGGCCCCGGACCTCCCTCCTTTCGAAAAAGCTGTAAGACTTGGCTGTTCCGTCAGGCGTTTGGCGGGGGAGATGGGTAAAGGGTGGGGGAGGAGATGGGTGGGGGGGAGTGATACGTTTATACGTTTTTATAATTTTCTGTTTTTATATTTATTGATCTTTGTTGCTGTAAGCCGCCCCGAGCTGCCTGTGGCTGGAGGGGCGGGATATTAAATATTTTAATAAATAAATAAATAAATAAATAAATAAATAAATTGTTTCTTCATTTATCTAACCTTCGATGTCAATCTGATCTAGTACCTAGCATTAGTATATTCTGCATTATATGTGCTTCCAGTACCACATTTTTATCCTTGAAGCAGCTTAATGGCAGTGTTACTCACTCATCCACTTTACATCCTTAGTATTCTTGTTTGTACATGGGTCCTGCACAGTCAGTTTCATGTGTGAGTGAAAAGAGGACTTGGTGAAGATGTAAAGAAAAAGATACCTTTTATGATAGGGAAGGAAAAGCTTGATTTTAGAATGCTGTTTTAAGCATCTAGCACATTACTAGTAGCAGCTCTCTCTCACTTGCTGTCTGTCTGTTATTCCTTCTTCTATCTCTCTTCTTCAGTTTTTTTCCCCACTCAGGTCTCTTCCACAGAAAAGGAAAATAGTTAGGCAGTACAGTAGATGTGGATGGATTTTTAGGTTGGTAAAGCAGAGGATGGGGGCTCTGTTAAAATTTCACACATTACTATGGAATACACCATGGGTAAAAACAGAAGTGACAGCAGAATGGCGGCGACCCTGGCCATGTCGGGTTGCCGCTGCACCGCTGACCCAACCAAGGTCAGATTGGGGAGCTGACCACATGTGACCCTGGCTGGGGAGCTGTCCTGGCCCCTGTGTTGTGTCCAGCGCCCTGCCCCTCTGCCATAATGGGCAGCCATGGTGGCCAGCCATGGCGGTTCCGGTCCAGTATGGGTCCTGGCAGGTCAGAACATACATTCCAACCTACTGTGACCTACTTTGCCCTGAACTGACTCCGATGAAGGGTGGGGGGGGCAGTAGCCCAGGCTGTGATTTTGGCACTTTGCTGAGTGACAGCCTGGGTTAGCTGCCAACATGCCCAGGGTCAAACCGGGAAAACTTCTGGGGTCTCAAGCCCAAACGTGACAGTGATCCGCGGGCCACAGCAGGATAAAGCTGGCCAGAGCAGATTACTGTTAGATTTGTTTTAACCCATGAATAAAAAACCCCCACAGTGAATACAGATGTAAAGATTATTTCTTGTCTGTCTCATATTTGGGGCCAGCATGGCAACCACACTCTAAACAGCATTAGCAGGTGAAATTCACATAAGTAGTTACAAAAAAGTGCATTTCAGAATAATATTCCGTTCACAAATATTACTGAATAGAGCATCACCAAGAAAGCACTGCTATGCAAGAGTGCAGGATTAAGCCTTCCTCTGTCCCCTGCTCCTTGAGTGGGCTGCATACACATAGGACTGCATCTCTCTGTATAAATAAGGGATGGGGGAGCCTTTTCCCTCCTGGGGGCCACTTTGAAAATTAGTACAAGCTCCAAGGGCCACACAGTTGGGGAGGGGGTGTGCATTCAAGAAAAGCACTGATTTGTGCAGTGGATATGTCCCCAGTCCTTGTGTGCATGCCCTCTAGGCCTGAAACAAGCAATCACATCCAATGCTGTTTCCTTTGGAAACAGGTCATTTGCTTTCATTTGCGCAACAAAGAAACTTGCTCGCTTTTCTGTATTTTTCACTGTTTATGGCACCTCAAGTCACTCGCCCATGCTGCCTCACCTAGCCGTGCCTTTTTGCCTACCTTAAATTGTGCCAATTGTACTGCAATTGCTGCCTGCCTTAAATTGTGCCAATTTATGGCACTTAAAAGAGCCATACATTGATGATAGATAGATAGATAGATAGATAGATAGATAGATAGATTTATTGTGCAGCCATAGGTTATTTATGGAAAATACTGGAAATTGATGAAAGTTGACAAAAATACTGCAAATTGACAGAAAATGCCAGAAAATCGCAGGTGCTGATTTTGCAGTAGCAGAAGTGTGGAATCAATGAATAGTGAGGAAATACCGATGAACAGTTGCAAGCACTTACAGAAGGTGGGTATCTCCTGATGGTACGGGAACATCTCACCTCATCTCTAATGACCTCCTCTCCCTTACCCTGAGCTCAGTTCCCTGGATAGGAACCGGATCCAAGAACTAGGAAGGACCCTGGGTTGCATTTGGTGCACCAGGCCTGAGGTTCAGCACCTCTAGTATAAATGTTTGAGAATTTCTCATTCTATTAATGTTTGAGATCAGGGAAGATGCAATAAATAGTGAGATTCTAAAAAATGCAATAAATAATTAGATTCTTAAAAATGTATCCTGTACGATCCTCAGACATTCTAGCATCAGATTTTTAAAAACTATATTTTCACTGATTTTTAGCAAGAAAATAAAATATGTATACAGGTAGAAAAAGAGTTAAACAGTTGTCTGGAAATAGATTTACAATAATTAACTAGATCCTTTCATGGATAAACCTGTGTTCCTGCCTTATCTTGCCATACAATAGACTAGTTTATAATCATCAGAACAAATACCAAAGTTTGCATGCATTTAAATTGCACTAATTCTGTAACTGAACCTTGTAATAAAAAGTAAAAGCAAGTGCCCTGTGTGCCTCACTGTTGTTCTGTAGCTCATTTGGTTGGAAGGTTTTCTATTGCTTGCAAGTTCCTTTTCTAGGTTAACCATTCCATTTGAGCAGATAGCTGTATTCATGTGCCACATATAAACTGCCGACCAAGTAAAATTTATTTCCCCAGGGAGTATGATCTTGTTGCATTATGGTAGTGGTCAGAGAAAAGTTCATTTCAGAAGAATTTTTGGAACACATTTTGGCTTTAGAATGTCTTTGATCAATTGTTTAAAACGAGATTTATTCTCCTAGGAGGTAAATACTGCTCAGTTTCAGTCCATCAGTACTCAACTTTATCTAAGCTTACTAAGACTTCATTCCTCAAACCACTTGCTTTCAAGTATTCCACTGATTTCAGTGGGACTACGCTGGAGTAAGTGATTTGAGGACTGAAGCTTAAATTTATATTTTCCCTCCAGCGAACAGATTATTTTAAGGTACAAACTGGATGGCTTGGTTTGTGTTAGAGGCCAGATGAAATTACTGCTTAAAGCTTGAAGTGGGGAATGTACGATAAAACACCTCTAAGTCAAAGCAAAGGCTTAGGGACTGATTCTCTAGTATGTGAAGTGCTCTCAGGAAGGTAATGAATGTCTTAGCTGCCACTGCCACAAATGGAAATTGAACATGTGAAGCACTGTGCAGGATTGCCTCATTTTTGCACAGGAGTAGGGATGTGCATTTTGTGTCTGCAGGCTGATGTTACTACAGATGCTCTCCCACTAGTGAGTCAGAATGAGAACACTCATCAGTTTGAATCTTCACAGATAAATACTTTCCAGTCTGAGTTGGTCTCATTTTCAGGTCTTTGGGTTTATTCTTTTGATCTATATACAGATCTTCCATTAACATCATTGGGCTTAAACATAAGAAAATGGTTATGCTATGCTACAAATGATATTTACAACACAGTATAACTTATCTGATAAATAATACTGATAAAATTAAATTTCTGTAGAATAATGCTTAAACATTTGTAGTTTTCTGTTTAAGAAGAAGGCAGCCAAAATTAGGGATGTGAAAGCAAGTTATTCAGAATTTTAAACTGAGGTGAACTGTGCACTCATTTTGCCCTGAATTCTGAGATATTACTCATAGACCATACAAAGAAAGTTAAAATAGTCTAAAACATTAAAAGGTAAAATAAATGCGAGTAATTCAGAAATGAGGCTTAGAAACCATCCTCCTCTAATTTCCTGAGTAGACTCCATTTCTAATATGATGATGATGATAATTTTATTTGTACAGTGCCTCTCCATTAGATGGCACTTGGAAGGCTTTGCAACAGTTAAAAAACAATAATACATCATATATAAAATCAATTTAAAACAATTTAAAAGGGGAGGGGGGAAAACACATGAAGGGGAACCAGCAGGATCTTCTAAAAGCACCTAGAAATCAAAAATGTTTTCCAGTGCTATTTGAAGGTGAGGAGGAATTAAGATGAAGGCTGAATTAAGATGAACATAGGGAGGGAAGGAGTTCCACACTGAGGGGACTGCCACAGCAAAGGCCTGATCGCCCACCAATGTAAGGGCAATGGTGGGATCACCAAACAGCGGGTGGCATCTGAGCGCAGATAGCCAGTAGGATGCGTTTCCAGGAGCAGGTCTTGAATATAGCCAGGGCCTACGCCATTCAAGGGTCTTAAAAACCAGCAGTACACTTTTAAATTCAGTACACCACTCTACAGGCAGCCAATGCAAAGAATGCAGGGTGGTTGTAATAAGATCACGGCTGCCCAAACGAGTAAGCAGCTATGCTGCCACATTTTGAACAAGCTGTAAGTGATGAAGCAGTGCTGCTGGAAACCCATATAAGAGTGATGATGACATGCCTGTTGTGTCTTACATCTAGTACTGCCGTTTCCCTGCTAATTGAACAATCCAATACCCAACTAATGCAAAGTATAAGAAAACTGTACATGAGGAATCAGTTTCTAAAAAAAAATAAAAATGTTCTTGTTACATGCAACAAATATTAGTGAAAATATTAGGAGCACTTCTTTCCAAAGAGTTGCTCATAAGAAAGAAAATTAATTCTTTAAATGATGCATGGCGGCCTATGGGGCTGTGGCACCCACCCGGAAAAGCTCTGGCCCCGGACCAGATACGGGTAGAGCAGGCTATCACACATGACGGCCTGCTCTACCCTGGTCCGGGGATGGCTTCCCTGGACTGTGGCAATGTTTAGCCCACGCTGTGACTTGGCAGGGAGCCCAAGTCGCAGTGTGGGCTAAACCCTGACATAGTCCGGGGAGAGCCTGGCCCCTGATTCTGCCCTGAGTAACATCTGGTGGGCGAGATCAAACATGATGGCACTGCAAGTGGCCACGCGTGGTAAAGTGTGGCCACCCGTGGTATCGTCACGTGTGATGCTAGAATTGCAGTGGCAACACTGACGAGTGTATTTCCAGAAGATGAAGGAAAACCAGAATTTAAAGCTGACATGGTAACTCGGAAATGATACCAAGACAGCAGTTACTATTCTGTGAAGCTTAGAACATATTTCAGTGAAAAGTAGCATTTTAGATATTTATTTTATTTATTTTGTTCAATTTATACCCCACCCCTCCTGAAAACAGCTCGGATTGTTCATTATCTTGACATATACAGCATTAGCCGTACTGACTAATTGTAGACTACTCTGGAATGTGAATTTACAGATACATATTTGTAAGACTGAGAAGGAAAGACATAAGGAGACTAATGGGAGGTTGCGTTTTATGAAATACTCTTTTAATGTTTTTCTGTTCATTTTAAATATTAATTTTGGTGACATTAAAATGTATGTCTCATTCAGCTGTCTTTCAGCTTTAGTTCAATACAACTTTATTCTTTCAGTTGAAAGGTTGTAGCTGTACTCAAAGTTTTTGTGCTATCCATGTAGTTTATTATAAATTATATTAGAAAAAAAGGATTAGATAATTTATAGGGAGCCGAACTTGTAATGACTCATTTAGACTGAAAATAAATAATCCCAACAACCCCAAAACCCAAACTTGGAAAAATTTGTCCAAGCTCAGTATTATGAGTTGAAAGCAGGCATTCTAAACAAGCTTATCACCAAGACAGAAAGGTTTGCTAAAACTGTGCTCTCCTGTATACGACATCTGGTTTGAGTTGGATAATAACCCATATAATCAGCTTTAAAATACTGGATTATCTGTGATTATATTGACTCTTCCTTACAAAATCTGTTTTTAAAAAAATGAATATTGCATATGATTGTTACTTAAGCCAACCTGCAGAGACACTAATGAGCTTGATGGTAATGGTTGGTCAAGGTCAATACTTAACTACTGCCATTTGCACTGTTAAAATATTAAATTAAGCTTATTCCCACCCACCTTTCACACAACGTGCACAATGATACTGAAGCCTTCTAATTCGCCATTTTGGAAATGTGTAAGAAGATAGCTATCCACTTGAGAATGTAAGACTGCTCCAGAGATCCTTGTGGCTGTAGTAGCACAAGTATAAACTAGCTATGAGAATATATATTCAAGCATATCCATATTTCTTGTGCTCTTGCGTTTTTTTTGGTTGAAGGTAAATTATAGATACATAATTTACCTTAAAATATACTGTATTTCTGATTTTTTCCTCCTCTCCTCTTTTTTGTTGGGTGGGTTGTTGTGGGGAACGAGAGGATGGATCTGGTACAAAACATAAAACAGTTTTATTTATTAGTATTTTTCACTTTATAAGTGAATTTCAGGCAGCATTCTGTTAGGGGTGGGGCTTCAATTTTGTTTTAAATTCTTTTCTTTCAAATTTAAACTACTAATGAACTCTGATGTTTGTTTACTTAGCTTTAATTATCCTAGGAAATGTATTGCTGTTCCTACAATTTTCATTAGGCTGTTGTACGTAAAAAATTTAGCTGATTTGTTTTGATACCGTTTATAATATTAGATAATAATATCATGGGATCCAAACCTCTCCTGTTCATCTTTAATTTCTATCATTTTGATCTCTCTGCTGTTGCGTAGAGTATTAACATAGTTTGAATATTTTTTTAATAAGGCTGCAGAGTTGTCAACCCTTATGGTCTTTTTTACAAATCTTGCAAACTGCAGGGATTTCTTACTGTCTAAAATAGCAAGACTTATAAAATTGTGAGAATCTTAATTTTCATTTTTGAAAGCAGTAAGTTTCTAGCCCTTCCAGTTTCACTGAGAAACTTGAAAATATGATTATAGTATACTTTAAGGCCCCAAATAAAAAGACAAATGGAAAGAATCCAAACATTTCATGATTTTAAGTCAGGGTGATTTCAGACGTTACGGGCGGGTGGTTCACCGCAGTGAACCCCCAGGGGGGGTGAACAGCGCAACCACGCGCGGGGGTTGTAAAACGGCCCAAACAGACGTGCCGGGGAAGGGACCACGGGCCGGAACCGGGCCGAACCATCGCGGGCCGCGGCAGCACAACAGACGTGCAGCCGAACCCCCGCCGGGCGCAGAACTCCCACAAGGCACCAGGCAGGGGCGGGACACAGACATGGCCGCCTGAGGGCAAAAGAAGCCGAAAGGCACACAAGGGAACGCCCACACAAGGGAAACGGGAAGGGAGGGGGGAAGAGGGAGAACAGCCTGACAGCCGGCACACACAGCGGACCCGCAGCGGGACACACTGCACGACCACATGCCCGGGCACACACACACACAAGGGAAAGGTCGGGAAGGGGGGGCAGGGGCACCCGGAACACTCCACCAGGAACAACGGGAGGGACGAGGGGGGGCACCACCAAGG
>QEPC01001599.1:1402555-1448086 GCA_003113815.1 Sphenodon punctatus
TTTTTTTGGTTCCGCTGGGGGATTGGCGTCCAGACGTTACTTTTGCTTGGTTCCCTGTGGGGGTTCGTTTGACCACGCTTCCCGGGACCTTCCCCCGGCTAGCCCGGGAAGCATGGTTGAACCTGACCCCATGTGGGTATTGAGCGTGGTGAACATCTGGTGCGCGCCGTTCAGACGTTCAGGGCCCTTTGGCCCCACGGGGGGGTTGAGCGTGGTTCACTGTGGTTGAGCGCGATCTCGTAACGTCTGAAGACACCCAGTCTCATTATTTGGGGTATCATGATTCATGAGGTTGAATATTTCAGATTTGGTAACCTTTGTCCTTGGTGTATGGGATTATTTGGCTGTTTCCTCCTGATAACAAGAATGATATTACTGAAGTGGGAACAGGTAAACCTTAAACCCAATGGCTTTTGTTAATATGATACTTACAGTTCGTTTGAACCAGCAGGCTTTGTATGCTTGTAAAGTTCCACCTTTTAACATTGCTAGCCTCATGAACTAGATTAGCAGAGTCATAGGGTATTTTCAGATGTTACGAGATCACGGTCAACCACGGACAATCCCCTGTGGTGGCGGATGGTCCCGTAACGTCTGGTTGCTGGCTGCCAGATGTTCACTATGGTGAACCACCTGCGGTGAGCAAAATAACCACACTTTCGAGGATGGTCCGGGCACCATCTCTGAAAGCGTGGCTAATTGAACTACGGCCCGGAATTGGCGGACAGTAACGTCTGTTACCGCCGCTGATTCCGGGCCGTGGCCCAGACCCTGGAACGGAATCGGGCGCAGCGGTCGGATTGGCCGCTGCGCCCGCCCGTCTCCAGGAGGGCGGGCTGCTGGGGGAGTGTGGGGGTGGGGCTGTGCGTCCGCACATTGCGCTGTGCAGCCCCGCCCCCTCCCCAGATTCCCCACCAGAATCAGCTGGCTCGTCTGTTGACGGACCATTCTGATTCCGGCCAGGAATCAGAAAGGTGATTCCGTGACAGGGCCAATAGGCGCCCCTTCACGTCTGAAATCACCCATAGAGTCACAAGGCTGGAAGGGTACCTCGAGGATCATCTAGTCCAGCCCCCTGCACTAGCAGGACCTGCCACTCTCCAACCATCTGCACAGAAAAATCCCACCAATAGCCTACATGTAGAGACTGGGACCAACCAGAGCACACTGATGCCTGAAATAACAGGAAATAATTTTAGAAAAAGAAGAATCCTGATGTCCCAAAAGGGCAAGCCACACCCATGCTGCTTCAATCATTTGCTCTATTAAAAATGTCACTGTGATAATGGTACTTGGTTTGTAAATTAAAATGGAATGCTAGCTAGATGATAGTTATGGTTGTATCTAAATTACAGGTTTGACATTGGGTAATTTCAGACGTTACGGGCTGTTAGGCCCATCACACTGAATCCTGGACCGGGATCTCTCTCAGATCCCGGTTCTTGATGAAGCCATCCGTCCTTTAGATGGGCCTGCTCCATCATGCTGGGAAATCACGGCGTGGGCTGTGTGGCGCAATGTGCAGATGCCCAGCCTCACCCCCCACGCTCCCATGGCCACCCTCCCTCGGGGAGACGGGCGGGCATAGCAGCCAATGCGGCCGCTGTGCCCGATCCCATACCATGGTCAGGGCCATGGTCTGTGATGGGCCAAGGTAGCAGACGTTACTTTTGGCCCATCCCAGATCGTGGTCAATCTAACTACGATTCTGGACCTCGGCCCGGCTGGAGGTCCAGAACCGTGGTCAATCCCAGCCGGGTGTTCACTGTGGTGAACATCTGGCCGGGAGCAAATAGACGTTCACAGACTCACCGCCACCACACGGGATCCACTGTGATCCACTGTAGTGAACAGCGATTTTGTCACGTCTGAAATTACCCATTGTTAATTTATTTTGTATCTCTAGAACCATAGCAGGAATTAATTTTGCTATGGAGGGGTTGGAATTAAAATTTGGAGAATGAGCTTATTTTCTAAGCTGAATAGCCCTAACCTATCAATCCTCTTTTTGTAGGGAATCTGTTCCATACCATTTATTATTTTTGTTGCCCTTCTCTGTACCTTTTCTAGTTCTACTATATCTTTTTTGAGATGGGGCAACCAGAACTGTACACAATATTCAAGGTGCGGTCGCACCATAGATTTATATTGGTATTATGATATTTTCAGTTTTATTCTTTATCCATTATTCCTAACATCCTGTTTGCTTTTTTGACTGACACCACACATTGAGCTGTAATGTATTGTCTGCAGTGACTCCAAGATCCTTTACCTGACTGGTAACCCCTAATTTAGAAAACAGCATTGTGTACATACAGTGTGGATTATTTTTTCCTAAGTGTATCAGTTTGTACTTCTCAGTGTTAAATTTCACCTGCCATTTAGACCTGCCCAGTCACCCAGTCTCGCAAGTTCCTCCTGCACTTCTTCACAGTCTGCTCGGATTTTAACTATCTTAAATAACTTTGTGTCATCTGCAAATTTGGTCATCTCACTTTTTACTCACTTTTCAAGATATTTATAAATATATACAACAACACAGGTCCCTGGGACACTCCACTCTTTACTTCTGTCCACTTCAAAAACTGACCATTTAGTCCTACTCTTTGCTTTCTATTCTTTAACCAGTTACCGGTCCATAATAGGGTACTGCCTTCTATCCTATGACTTTAATTTCCTCAAGACTCTCTCATGAGGGACTGTATCAAATGCCTTCTGAAAATCCAGATACACTATATCGGCCGGCTCATCCTTATCCACATGCTTATCTACACCCTCAAAGAGATTAGTGAGGCATGACCTCTCTTTGCTAAATCCATGTTGACTCTTCCCCATTATGCTGTGTTTAATAAAAACTGTTTATCAATACTTCCAGTAATTCTGTTGTTAACAACTATTTCTACCAGTTTTCCTGCACCAACATCAGGCTCACTGATCTGTAGTTGCCAGGATCACCTCTGGAACCCCTTTTAAATATTGGCATTACCTTCACTCCCCTCCAGTCCTCAGGTACAATGGCAGATTTTTTGCAAGAGGTTACAAATTACCAAAAGTCTGCAGTTTCATACTTGAGTTCCTTCAGAACTCTAGGGTGAATACCATCTTGACTTGGTAATTTTTTCCTATTTAGTCTGTCAGTTTGCTCTAGAACCCCTTCCACAGTCATGTTGATTTGTGATAGTTCTTCTGATTAATCACCTATGAAAAATAGTTTTGGCTTGGGTATCTCCCCTACTTCTTCTGCAGTGAAGACAGAAGCAAATAATTCATTCAGCTTCTCTGTAATGGCCTTATCCTCCCAGAGTTCCCTTCACCCCTTGGTCATCTAATGGCCTAACTGACTCCCTATCAGACTTCTTGTTTCTGATGTACTTGAAAAAGTTTTAGTGAGTTTTTGCATTTTTAGTAAGTCGCTCTTCAAATTCCCTCTTGGCCTGCCTTATTAACGTTTTGCATCTTAATTTGGCAATACTTATGCTCTTTCCAATTTTCTTCATTAGCACTAGCTTTTTGTTTTTTAAAAGACACATTTTTGGCTCTACTAGCCTTCTTAACCTCATCATTTAGCCATGCAGACAGACATTTGGTCCTCTTGCTACCTGTTTTTATTTGTGGAATACTTTTAATCTGGGCTTCCAATATAGTGTTTCTAAATAGCGTCCTTGCTCCTTGCAGCCATTCAATCCCTGCAAATGCTCCTTATTCCCCCTCTAACTCGTTTCCTCAGTTTTTTGCATAGCTTCTCTTTTTAAAGTTAAATATTATGGAAGTAGTTTTATTTGTCATTCTCCCTCCCATAAGTATGTTGATTTTGATTTATATTATTATCACCACTGCTTTTGATTATATTATGATTACTACTTGAAAGTTGGTGTTAAACCTGATTAATATTTGCTTGCATTCCATCTTTCTCCTGTTTCAAACTCCAAGAAGACCGGTAATTTAAAAGTTAAAGTAGAAGGCACTCCCATCACTGTTCCATGCCCTTTCCTTCACTTTGCTTACCTACAGTCCTCTTCTCCTTCACACTCCATAATTCAAAAGTCTTAAAACCTCAGCCCTTAACTCGGAGTCTGGGGGTACTCCTCAATCTGCAGGTTCGCCTGGATCTTCAGGCTGAGGCTGTGGTGAGGAGTGTTGTTTGTCAATTACATCTGGTGCAACAGCTTCGGCCATATGTCTGGGACTCCGACCTGGCCACTGTCATCCATGCCTTCATCACATCAAGACTGGACTATTGCAACGTGCTCTACGTGGGGCTACCTTTGGTGATGGTCCGGAGACTGCAGATGGTGCAGAATGCGACGGCCTGTCTCTTCACCAGGATGGGTCGCCGTGAGCACATTACACCAGTGCTCCGAGCTCTGCACTGGCTGTCTATAGTCTTCCAGGTCCGATTCGAAGTGTTGGTGCTTACCTCTAAAGCCCTATATGGTCTGGGCCCCTCCTATCTGCAACATCGCCTCACTCTCTGTGCCCTGGATTGATCGCTGTGGTGTGCTGGGAGCGCCCTTCTTGATGTCCACCGTTTGGTGCGGGGGGCTACAATGGAGTGGGTGTTCTCGGTGGTGGCACCTAGGCTGTGGAACTCCCTTCTGGTGGAGACCTGGGTGGCCCCGGACCTTGTTTCATTTTGACAACAGCGCAAGACCTGGTTGTTCTGCCAGGCCTTTGGTGAGGGCGGTGGGTGAAGAGTGGGTGGGGAGGATGGGATTTTTATTTTCTTATTTTTATGCTTCCCCTTTTATGTGTATTTTATATTATTTTTAATGATGTTTTAACTTTTGTAAACTGCCTCGAGCTGACTGGGCAGGAGAGGCAGGGTATAAATAATGAAAATAAATAAATAAAATAACTCAGGGCCAGTCTTAAACAGGCCATTAGGGGACATCGTCTGACCCCATGGTCAGAGGGGACCCTGCAGGGAGTCCAGTCCTGGTAGCCTCAGGTTCAGACCCCAAGATGGAAAGAAGGAGAGAGATAAAGAAAACCCTCTCTCTTAATACCAGAAGAGTAGCCATGTTAGTCTATAGCAATAAAACAGCACAAAATAAATGAAAAAGAGTCTTGTTTCACCTTTCCATTTTGAAAAATTATAATTTCACCCAAGTAGTATAAAAGATTTGCTCTTTAATTAACAGTGGCCCTTTTTACACATCCCGTGGCTGCATTGGGGTGGGTGTGCGCGCTGCAGCATGGGCGACACATAGGTGCCGGTGCACACAGCCATACCCCCACCCCCATGGATCTCCACACATCCCCATGCTTGGAGCAACCTCAGTTTACCCTGGTTGCTCCATGAATGGGGATGTGTGTTTCATGGGAACGCGCACACACCCTCACTCACTGGCCATGGGATTTACACGCAACGGTACCACTCATGCCCACACAGATCTGCTGCATGGGCATGAGTGGTACTGGCTCGTGTAAAAAGAGCCAGTGAGTTTGGATGTCTTTTGACCTGTGGTAGTAGCAAATTTTACCAAATAATGTGTAGCTGTAGAGAATTAACTCAAAATTATCAAAAAGGAAACTGAGTTTGAAGTTGGATGTACTTTTAAATTCTTGGTTTAATAATACATTCATTTTTGCAGTAAACATACAATCTGGCATTATTTAAACATGTTGAATTAGTGCATAGTCTAGACCTACAAAAGGGTCATTTGCTATTTTAAAAAAGAATTCTTGTTTCATTGTATTTTGTTTGTTTTTTACCACTTCTGTTCACTGAGAAAAAAATGATATAATTAAAGTGTGCATCCTGTTGGGAAATGAACCAATTTCATGAGCCAAATTATATAGTATAAGTAAGATTAGCAGAATAATTTGCCATAATTTTTAGAACTGACTATTCTTTATATAGTTTTGTATTATACCTGTATCTACTGTATGGCCCTTTTAAAACAGATACTCTGGGTGATTTCAGACATCGTGAACCACTAGGCCTGTCACGTTGAACCGCGGACCGGGATCCGTTTCGGATCCCGGTCAGGAATCACTCCGGCCGTCCTTTAGATGTGCTGGGCTGAATCCTACAGGGGATCGGGGAGGGGGTGGGGCGGCACGGCACAACGTGTGGCCGCACAGCCCCGTCCCCCCGTGCTCCCCCGGCTGCCCGACCTCCGGGAGACGAGCGGGCTCAGCGGCCAATTTGGCCGCTGCACCCGATCCCGTCCTGTGGTCGGGGCCACGAACTGGCTGGGCTGAAGGCTACAGACGTAACCTTTGGCCCATCCCGGTCGTAGCGAATCCAACCATGGTTGAGGCCCGATCCCACCACAATTCTGGACCTCTGGGCGGCCAGAGGTCCAGAATCGTGGTCATTGAGATTCCTGCCAGGGATTCACTGGGGTTAACATCTGGCGGGAACCCCAACAGACGTAACGGGACCAACGGCTACCACAGGGGATTCACTTGGTTGACCGTGGTATCATTATGTCTGAAATGACCCTCTAACACTGACAAAAAGGGTGTTACATTTTATTATGCATGTTGCAGGTGTGGTCTATCGGTGCCCTGCAACATGTATAATAAAATGTAACATCCATTTTGTCAGCGTTAGTGTCTGTGTGAAAAGGACCATAATTTCACTGTATATTTTAAGTAAGACGTTCTAGCCTTTACCAGTAACGGTGTTTATATTGATATTTAGTTCATTCGTTTTAGTCCTCCTGTGTCTGCACTTGCATTTTCTCTAGTACTCCAGTGTGACTAGAATTGCAGATTCATTACTCAAAGTCAGGGCACATGTGCTTACAAATAATACATTACAAGTGTAAGTTTAATTTTTTTTGTAGCGGTATGTGTCACTTCCTTAGGAATGAAAACTACTATCCCTTATTGTTTTCTGTTACTGTTAAACAGGAATAACATTAATATCAACAATTTGATATTGCCTATTTCATATAAAATTGCTAAGGCTTTTCTCTGATTGTATAATAAACTACTTCCATCGTCCGACAATTATCAGACAGACAGTGTTGTGTTGTTATGTAATGAAAGTATAAATAGCACAGTGTGTAGGACTAATAAACCTTAGATTAGTGCAGATGAGACAGGAGGACCAACATTATTTCCAGTGTTGTGATTAATATATTGAATGCACATTCATTTAAAAGGCAGTGTAGTTAAGATGTAAAATTGTAGGAGCCAATAGAGTCCTGGTCCCTAATCTGGTCTGAGCCACTGATATTCATGACGTGACCCAGGATAAACCACTTGACCTCCTTATGGCTCAGACAGATCAGCTATAAAATTGTACAAAAGCAAGTGCTGCATATCTGAGCTATGCTGAACAAACGTATTACAAAAATATATGAATTCATATACCCCAGTTTTACAATGGGTAAATAAATGCACACAATTTTTGAGCCTGAGAACTTTTTAGGTTATACATTTCTACCCTTTAATTCGAAATTAGTCTGTTGTCACAAAATACTATTTTAGTACACATTACACATTGTGCAGTTTTAAAATAATCTTATTATAGGTACAGAAATCTAGAAACTGGTCTAAATTGCTTTAGGGATATTTTTAATTCTAGTCCTGTAATTGTTCAACAGCATTAAAAATAGTAATGCTCTGAGAATGCAGATTTCATTGTGCCTGCCATGAAAAGAGCAAAAATATTAATGGTACAGCTCTGCCTAGCCTCATGCAGGAAAGGGATCCAGAAACTCGTTACACCGAAGAGTCTAAGACAGTGTTGGACTGTGTACACAGCTGAATCACAGTGCCTCCTTAGGCTCTCAGGGCAGAATATCTTCACTGTTCTCCCTGCTCAAAGGTGTGGCATAAATCCACAACACAACTTCACAGTTATGTGCCAAAGCCTTCATGTCCTTTTAACATGGCTCCCTCATATACACTCAGGGACCTGTGTTCACTGAGTTTTTGACAGTGAACATGGGTCCTAGTATATAGACTACCATTATTATGATCTTAATCCAGTGTGGGGAGGAAAAGGGCTGTGCAGTTAGGTGCAAAAGTGGTTGGACAGCCACAGATACAGTCAAGAAACTTAGAGTGTGGAGCCCCTACAGCTGACCTCTGCCACATTACCTAGTTGGGCTCTTTGCTCCCTGTGCCGTAGACTCTCACTAGGGTATAGGAATCTGATTTCACACCCCCTTCTTCTACCTTATTCTGTAGACTCCTTCCAATGTGAGAGCCACTACGCCATAGGGGACTGGCTCCATTCTGGGTACAACTGGGCAGGATTGATTTGCTGTGATGTCAGCATCTCCTTGGAGCTGCTGTCTCTCTGGAGCCTGCGGTAGAGATAGTAACTGGACCTCTGGCACTAAAGATCAAACCTGATATGCCCAAAATGTATCTTTTCTCCTAAATTATTATTATAAATAATATTTATTATTATTTTAGATTTGTACCCTGCCCTATCCCAAAGATGGCCCAGGGCAGCTTACAGTAATGAAAAACACAATACATATAAAACAAACATAGGCATGCAAAATACTATAGAAAGACTTTCAGCACTATTTATGCAAAGATACTACACCTAAATATTTGCTAAATGTAGAGGTTGCTAAAGACAGTAAAAATTAAAAGTAAATATGAAGTAAAGTACAGTTCTCTGGTAAGGTCACCAGTTCCATATTAAAAAATAAGGAGTCAGGCTCCCCCAAATTCTAATTTAATTATTAATTTTGGGCTTTTTTAAAAACATAAGGTACAGAACTGGCACATTTTCAAGATTTTCTCTGTAGCCATGAAGGCTAGACATTTTTTAAGCCTGATATCATGATTTCATCAGCTGTGGCATTAAGGAAACAACAAAAATAATTGCAAGAATTGGCAGCCCTGCTCTGATAACTGCTCAGTCATCAGACTCCAATGACTTTTAACATACTACAATTTGTTTATTTGTCTGTGGTCTCTTGATAACTTCAGTAAGAAGGATTTGTTGTTCATTAGAATATTGAGTGCTTTTTGTTGAGTGCTTCACAAATGAGAAGAAATTATTGAGTACATACGCTAAAGTGGCCTTTTCTTGTCAATAAGCAACCTATAATCAGGCAGACCCATGTTCCATGTGTTTTTCCTATTGCTGCCAATGAAGAAAATGCAGTTAGTGTGGACAGCTACATGAAGGAAATGCATTCACAACATGTTACCCCAATGGTTCTGCAGAAAGAGTAGAGGCAGAATGTAGAGACAGACTATTGGTAAGTACCACTGCCTTGGAAACGTCTCACTTCTACAATGCTAGGTCAATGAGTATCTGGATAATTCTGTACTCTAGACTGCAGGACCTGATGAAATTCATGTGAGGGTATTAAATGAGTTAGCTGAGTTAATCTCTGAGCTATTGATCTTCATTTGAGAATTCATGAAAGACAAATGAAGTCCCTGAGGACTAGGAAAGAGTAAATATAGTTCCTATGTTGAAGAAGGGGAAAAAAGATGATCCAAGAAACTACAGACCAGCTATCTTGACTTCAGTACCAGGAAAAATCATAGAACAAATAATAAAGCAGTCAGTTTGCAGGCATCTGGAAGAAACTGAGGTGTTAGAAGCAGCCAGCATGGTTTGTCACAAACAAATTGTGCCAGATCAATCTTCTCTCCTTCTTTGATAATGTGATGAGACTGGTCGACAATGGAGTTGCAACTGATGTATTATACCTATACTGTAGTAAGACGTTTGACACAGTTCCACATGGCATACTTGTAATCATGCCAGAGAAATGAAGGATTGATAGTACTCTTATTAGGTGGGATCACAAATGGTTAAATGGTCAAACTCAGAGAGTTGTAATTAGGGTTACCACATTTTGGAAAACTCAGAGGGACACTCCATGTGCTTCCCCCTTCTATTTTGATGTTTATAATTATGTATAAATTAACATTCATTAACATAAATGAACTACTCACACAGCAGTTTCCCTTTTTCCCTTCCAGCTGACATACAGGCCCCCCCCCTCCCCCGACAGGACAGACAGACACGCACACACACCTCTTGGAGACTGTGGCATGCTGACTGGCTCAGCTGAGCAGTGAGCTGGGCCGGGGGGCGGGGGGGAGGAGTACTGGGAGCAGCGGCGCAACCGGGTAGGTGAGTCAGCCTGGATAGCACCTCTAGGATGTCCCAGAAAGTTTCTGTCCCCGTGTGTTCCCCAGTCTGATTCACCCACCCAGCTGTCTGTGCTGCTGCTGCTCACAGTACTCCTGCTGGCCTGTCCTGCTGCTCAGCTGAGCCAGGCAGCACACCACAGTCTCCATAGCAGGTGTGTGTGTGTGCGTGTGTGTGCGTGCGTGCGTGTGTGTGCATGCATGCATGCGTGTGGAGCTGGAGGAGTAGCATTGAAGCCGATGGGTGTCAGCCTAGGAAGTGCGCGGGGACAGGAGCTTCCTGGGGTGTTCGCTGGACAGCCTCACCTGCCCACGGGGCTACTTCTCTGGCCCTGCGCACACTCCTGCTTTGGGGACTGTGGCATGCCGCCCAGCTCAGCTAAGCAGTCGGAGGAGCAGCGGCCGGAGGAGCAGCAGCACAACCGGGTGGGTGAGTGAGCTTGGGGAGTGCATAGGTAGCCCATTGGGTCACATTTGGACACTGACTGGTTGGGTCAACCCTTGAAACTGGGTTGATTCAGGCATCCCAAATCCAATGAGGTACCCATTTTTCTGGGCACCCTCTTTCAGTTCTATTTATAATATTAGCTTCTTGGTCCACCCTGTGTGCCTTTCAACTGCACCTATTCATTCATGTATTATTAATAATAATTATTATTCCTGTTTTTCCAGGTACCAACTGAACTTTACTCAAAGTTAAAAAAAAAACTGATTTAAAATTCATCTTCTCTTCCATCCTCCTCCCAGCCTTCCCTCTCACAGAGGGGTCAGCACATAACCCTTAAACCCCTCTCCCATTGCAACTAACCCCTAACTAACCAACTAACTTCACAGAGGGATTAGCACATAAGCCATAAGCCCCCCTCCCCCCAGCCACAAAATGGTGAGTGCCCTTGGGCAGCCACCTGCAGCTCCTAGAACCTTCTTGTACCTAGGGGAGATGGAGGAAACACCAACCAGCACACAGATAAGCAGGTCCAACAGCACAGCTTCACCAGCAACTCCACTCCCCCAGCCTCCATTTTAGGGCCAGCTTCTACCAAGAGCCCAAACAAAAAACAGGTATTTTCCCATTACACATTGTAATAATCATTCACGTTACTTTGTGCAAGCTAAACTAGGCAATTGTAGGCGAGAGATGCACCAATAGAATCCTGACTTGCCAGGAGCTTCCTAACTTAGCTAGGTCTCTCCTCTTCCTGAGTGCACCCTCGCCCCCAACTTCTAAGTGGTTCTTGGAGTTTTAACTAATTTTCAAAGTGGCCTTTGCATGGAGAAGGTTCCCCACCCCTGGTATAAATCCAGTGCTCCTCAGCTAGTTAATTCTTTAATTAATCATAAAGTTGTGGGGACAAGTCCTATACAAATGTTGTACAGTTTAACTTTCAACATCTGGATCTTTATTCCAGATACGTCTCATAACTCTCCCAAAACTTGCTTTTTTAAATGTTTTATATTAATTATTTATTGGATTTTTACTATTGTTATTTATATTATTGTTTTTATGATATACTGTAAGCCACGCCAAGCTGCCTGAGGCAGGAGGGGCGGGATATAAATTTATAAAATAATAATAATAACTGAATCTCTCTCAAATTTGAACATAAGGCCTCTGATTATAGGAGAGTATGCTGGACTGTGTTAAGATGACAAATAATAAATCATGGTCCCTTTCCTCTTATATTTTGTACTTAAGACCACTCCCCTTTCCCTCAAAAACATTCAGCTTCTTATGGTAATAAAATATATATAAATAGTTAAATGCATTGGTTTTCCAGATTTTTACCTGTGTTTAAGCCTTTCTCTGCAACCATAATGGAGACAAACTAAGGGTTTT
This sequence comes from Sphenodon punctatus, assembly GCA_003113815.1. Taxonomy (NCBI): domain Eukaryota; kingdom Metazoa; phylum Chordata; class Lepidosauria; order Sphenodontia; family Sphenodontidae; genus Sphenodon; species Sphenodon punctatus. The sequence goes on from QEPC01001599.1 coordinate 1,414,485, forward strand.
ATCACAACAGTTCCAATAATCACATTTAAATAATCCTTACATTCCTGACACTTGTGACAAAATTGCAAGATCTGACAAGTCAGTGTGTAGGAGAGGCATGGGGGTTAGTGTGCTCCCTGAACTTGGATCCCAGCCCTGCAGGATATTTGGTAGTATGGTTCCCAGATACCATTCCACATTCTAGGGCACTGCTATGCCCCTTTCTTTTTGATAGGTAGCCAGTGCAGAGAATGGAGCACTGGTGTTATGTGCTCCCGGTGGTCCGTCCTAAGGAGGTGGGCCACCGCATTCTGCACCAGCTGAAGTCTCCAGATTATTACCAAGGGTAACCCCACGCAGAACACATTGCAGTAGTCAAGCCGTGAGGTGATAAATGCATGGATGATGGTGGCAAGATCGGCGTCTGAGATACATGGTCGGAGACAACGGCCAGATGTAACTTATAAAAGGCACTCCTCGCCACCTGGGCATCCAAGCAGAGCTGTGAATCGAGGAGAACCCCCAGATTCCGAACTTGAGGGACCAGAGTTGGACGCACCCCATCAATGATGGAAAACTCCACACCCTCTCCCTTAGCCTCCAGCATCACCTCTGTCTTGTTGGGAAATTCAATAAAGACAAATGCAAAGAACTCCATATAAGAGGAAAATAAAAGTAATCACAAAATGGGAAATGACTGGTTGGGTAGTACCACTTCTGGAAAGGATCTGGGGTTTGTAGTAGATAAGACTAAATATGAGTTAGCATTGTGACTCGTATTAACAGCAGCTTAAAACGTGAATGCTATTTTGGGTTGCATTAACAGAACTATTGTCTCGAAGGGAACTATTGTCCCATTGGAACTTGAAGCTGCTCCGTGCTCCCCCACTGGAGCCTTGCTTGGGCCCAATGAGGACCCTAACAGATGGTCCAGTGCTGCCCCTGGCTGTGTTCCCCTCCCTCCACCATAGAATTGTGGATGCTCAACTCCTGTGACCGCTCTAAGCTGCAACTACTATGCTGATGAATTTGGCCCACCCCTTGACCCACCACCATCAGATGGGAGGTGGCCCCAGGGCAGTGTGTTCCCCCAGTTCAGGCCGGATTAGCCTACCAGCATGCTCTGCCTTTCTGGGCTTGACTCCGATTGGGTCAGGTCTGCTTCAACTCGTGGCAAAGCTGGGGCAAACATCTGGTGGGTTCCCTGCAGATAACCTGGGGCAAAGGGGTGACCATTGCGGGACCCATCTTGTTTGCTTACACACTAACTCTTGCCCTGGTCAGGCCTCCTCTTGAGTAATGCATCCAATTTTGGACACTTCGCTTTGAGGAGGATACTGATAAGCCAGAAAGGGTTCAGAAGAGGGCAACAAAGATGATAAAGGTGATGGAAGGAAAGACCTACAAAGCAAGGTTGAAGGAAGTGGTAATGTTTAGCTTAGAAAAAAGAAAAATAAGGGCTCAGAGGGAGGACATGATTACAGTTTTTAAATATGTAAAGGGCTGCTATATCAAAATGATGTCCAGTTAGTCTGTCTTGCTTCGGAGGAGAGGACTAGAGGAAATGGGCTTAAATTAAAGGAGAAAAAAATTAGACTAAAGATTAAGAAGAATTGTCTAGCTATTAAGGACAGTTAGACAGTGGAGACCCCATCATTGGAAGCCTTTAAGCTTAAGTTAGTCATCACTCAGGAATACTGTAGGTACAGTGCGTTTTGCTTAATGACAGTGTGGCTATAATTCTGCAGTATGCTAGATCATGGGCTCTTTCACACTAGTAATGGAAGTACTGCACATACTAATGAACGGAGCCCAGGTATGGAACTAGGCAGTGCTAAAAAGTCATGGGTCCCTAATTTGTAGCTGTCTACAATTGTACATCCATAAATTGTTAATTAGATTTTCTTCTATGCCACTGTGATTTGAAATATTAATCTTTTTATGTATTTTTTTCTTCAGCTCTTCATTGAGAAGTGTATCAACTGGATCCTCAAGACCTTCCAAAGTATGTTTGGTGTGTGGGGACGAAGCATCTGGATGTCATTATGGTGTGGTTACTTGTGGCAGCTGCAAAGTTTTCTTCAAAAGAGCAGTGGAAGGTAAATGTTCATGTGGGTGCTTCTTTTATATACTTTTTGATGTAGTAGTACTTTCATGGTTAATCCCAACCTTGCTGTTAACCTAACCCCCTCCCCCCCAACCCCAAAACCTCAGCAATTATGTATAACAGTTTTAAATCAGGAAACCAACTAGATGTTTACTATTGTATTGCTTAGTGTAAATTTGCATTCATCATTCCAATTTTTTTAATCTTAATTTGTTTCTTCAGTTGGACACAAAGGAACAAAATGTGTAGCTGCAAACAAACTTGCATGAGCTGGAGTTTGGGTAGAGATGCAGACCAAACATCTTTACTGTACTTCAGAATTCCATTACTATGAAAACATACCCTCTTAAGGCTATTAGCAGTTACTCTTCTGTCTTTAAAAAGGCAGGAGACAGCCTTAGGATGAGTGCAGGTTTCAGAAGGAAGTCTGGATCCTAAGTGCCCAAGAATAAAATGATGATGGGCTCCAGCATTAAAATTCTTCCTCCACAATCTCTTTTGATATGGAATTTCAAATAAGGCATTTCAGATATCAAGTGGGTGTATAGGTGGCAGTAGATGGCATAAAAGAGGGAGGAAATGAAGACACCATCATTCATGCCAGCTAATGCGCAGAAGCACTTACTAATGTACACAGGCATTTCCATTAGTGAGAATTTGTTGACATTGGCTTGAATACTGCAGGAGTTTGAGGTTACCTCTTATCGACTGGTTTGAGGTCTTCAGAAAAGAAAAATGTTATTTACAGACTCTGTAAATGTAAAACATTTCCAAATGTTGATTTCATTAACATATTTATTTACTTATTTATTTTATTTAAATTATGACCCTACCCTTCCCCTAAGGGAACAAAATCCATTAAAAATCCATTAAAACTCCACCACCCCAATCCCTCTCCCTGCCTGCTAAACGCTTTCCCAAAAAGAAAGGTTTTTCGCTGCCTCCAGAATATGTTCAGGCTCAGGTTCTGACGGACTTCCGGAAGAATACTGGTACAGCAACCAAGTTCCACAATACGGGGGCAGCAACCAAGAACACTTCTCTGCAGGCCCTTGTTGTCCGAACGAGATTGGCAGGTAGTACCCACAAGAGAGTGCTCCCAGCTGACCACAGGGGTCATGGTGGAGCATGGTAGGAAAGGTGGTCTTTCAGATGCATGGGACCCAGGCCATTTAGGGCTTTAAAGGTCAAAACTAGCAGCTTGAATTGTGCTCAGCATGCTGTGGTGCTCATGGTGATCTGTCTCTGAAAGGAGCTGGGCTGCCACATTCTGCACCAGCTTCAGCTTCTGAACAGTCACCAAGGGCAGACCAACACAGAGCACATTGCAGTAATCTAGCCTTGAGGTAATGAAAGCATGGCTGATGGTGGTCAGAAAGAAAGGGCCACAGCCTCCTCACCAGATGGAGTTGGTGAAAAGCGCTCTTGGCCACTGCCGCAACCTAATGTTCCAGGCACAACCAGGGATCCATAAGCACTCCCAAGGCTGTGAACCTGTGTGGGCAGACCCCATCAATGATAGGAGTCTCAATCCCCTCCAAGTCTGACTATCACCGCTTCTTCAATTGGATACAAAGGAAAAAATTGTGAGCCAGTGTGTTGTAGAGGATAAGATGCTGGACTTGGAACTAGAAGACTGGGGTTTGAATCTCCCCATAGCCAATTAATTAACTGGGTGACCTTGGGCAAGTCACAGTCTCTCAGACTCAGTTCCCCATCTGTAAAACGGGAATATGTGTGTGTGTCTGTCTTTCTGTCTGTCCTTGTGTATTCCCCTCATCCATATTCGTCTTAGATTTAAAGTCCCTTGTGCAGGGACCTGTCTCTGAGAACATGTGACTGTAAAGCCACTGCATAAGCCTAGTAGTGCTATAGAAATGATAGGTAGTAGTACTTCAGTCTTGTTTGGATTCAGCTTCAGTTGGCTCACCCTCATCCAGTGCCCAACAGCAGCCAGGCATTGGGTAAGCACCAAGATAATAGGACCTGGGTTGAATGAAAAAGAGAGGGAGAGCTGGGTGTCATCAGCACCCTGATAGCATTTCATTACAAACATCTGAATGATCTCACCCAGCGGCCTCAGATACACATTGAACAAGAGGGGAGACGAAATGGAACCCTGCCTTTAAAGAATACGTGTGTGTTGGAACAAGCACTTTTTGTTGAGTTTTTAGTAAATTATAAGATGTTCTTAAGTAGGTTGCTCCAAAAGCATATCACTAATGTCAGGTACTCATCACCATAATCAACGATGTCATTAAAAAAAAAAAGATTTATTGATATATGATGAATCCTCCCCAAGCATTAAGGGCTTATCTTGGAATTTTCTCTTATAGTTTTAATAATACCAAGGCTCTTGTCTCTTATTCTGTGCTTTTTTAATCTGCTCTGTGTCTAAACCAACTCCCCACCCCATCCCCCAAAATGTTTGGTGATTGGGTCCTCCTGGGAATTGTTTTATGTTTCTGCTGTTAAGAAACAGACATCAAAATTTTCTTCAGAACTTTTGTGGAGCACTGTTACACTTTCTTTTTTTCCTCCTACATATTCCTTTCTCAGCGATAACATGAAAAAGAACATTTCAAGATACCTATCTTTTAATTTCCAGCATCTTACACTCTTGGTTCACTCACTGATCTCTTTCCCCATTCTTTTTCTAAAATGCTAAATAAAAGTATAGACGAGTCAGGAGACAGAGATTTGCTTTTCCATGACATAAGTTTTGTGAAGTTTTTTTTAGTCTTTTTTGCCTGGTTAATGAGATACTGTCAAGAAAATATTTTTGTATGAAATGGATGATCCAAGTCACAAAACCCAAATTGCTATAGAAAGAATGCCCCTTAATTAACCATAAATGTAATTTAAAAATTCAAGTTATAAGACAATATTGAATGCTTAGCTGTCAGGGTTAGCTAGATAAACTGAAATCTCTTTGAATAGATCAGAGGTGGAGGATTGCAAAAGTATGACACTGGAAAAAAGTTCTGTTTCATAAAGTACAAAGAATGGAAATATGATTAAAATGGTACAAGCATGGGTGTCACTAATGCAGGGAATAAAAACCATTGATTTCCCTTGTTCTCCTAAGTTTTGGCACAAGGGAAACGTCTTCCTTCTCCTGCAGGTTTTGGAGGTGCTGATTCTGCTGAATCCATCTCTGCTTTCACGGGTTTTACTGGAGTGGAGGAGGCATGTTCCTCGTCCACCTTCACTTTAGAGATAGATTTGTCTAAATAAGAAAAGCTGAGGAGAAGAGGCTATGCATTAGATTCTCACTTCCATTGGCGATGCTTCCTCTTTCTATGTTCCTCTCCCCTTTTGTTTTTAACAAGGCCATGCTGTCCTATTCTACAAGGTAACAAATTGTGAGGTGATGCTTCAGGTTAAGAAAGGGTATAGTATAATCAGTGTATGTTGTGGGTAGAGGGCTAGGGTGGAACAGCTGAGTGAGAGCTGAACATGTTCTTTGGATAGTAAGGCCAACATCTGGTGACAGAACAACAACATGTGCTGGTAGCTCTCAGGCCTCAGTGGACCAAAGTGAACCACCCTGACATTAACACTCAAAGTGTGGAAAGAGAATAGCAACGCTAGGATAGGATTAAATATATTTCAGCATAGATTCTAACTTTAGGCTCAAATCCTGAAAAGATTTACACCTATGCCACTGAAATCTACAATTAAGGATGACTCCCAATACTTACATTTAGGCACATATATATGCTTTTGGCTGCTGTTCGATAAATATGTCAAGGCGCAAGCAAAGGCTCCTTCTCCTGTTGTTTTGTGGATCTTTGGGCGGCCTTTGACTCTATTGATAGAGAGCGTTTGTGGGTCAAACTTGGTCAAACTTCGATTGATGGCCGCCTCCTCTTCCTAATGATCAAATTACACAACAACAATTCCCTACAGGTTAGAGTTGGTAAGAGTTGCCCATTAACCAAGGTTATTGAGGTGGAAAGGGGCGTCCGTCAGGGTTGTTTACTGGCTCCCCCCTATTTAATTTTTACCTTCATGACCTGGTACCATTTATGAGAAAGCCAGAGTTTCATGCCCCCAAATTGGGAAACAAACGACTGACTCTGTTACTCTATGCAGAGGATTCAGTGCTACTCTCCATGTCTCAGGTAGGGCTAAGGCGGGGTATGCAGAGGTTAGCCCTTTACTGTACATAGGAAAAGCTAATAATTAATTATGGAAAGACCAAGGTTTTGGTGGGGGGAGGATCTAGGAAACTGTATCGTTGGTCTATTAATGATAAGGGTATTGAACACAGGTTAGGTCCTTCAAATATTTGGGAATCATTTTTGATGCATCAGGAAGCTGGAAGCCTCATCTCCAAGCTGTGTTGCAGCAAGTCCAAAATGCTACCAAGGCTTTGGTAAAATTCTATTTTTCCCGGGGTGGGAAATTAATAGGCCCGGCTCTCCACCTGTTCAAGTCTAAAGTAATCCCGCAGCAGCTATATGCCTTGCCGGTGTGGGGCAGCGAGCTGGTGGAAAGGCTAGAGTCCCCCAAAAATAGTTTTTTACGCACCATTTTGGGCTTACCCAGGTGTGCTCCACGAGCAATCTTGAGGGCGGAGACCAATGTGCGATCTATAAGGTTGCAAGCAGCGCTCACATTGTTTAAATACTGGTTAAGAGTTGCTGTTTTCCCACCGAATCCCCACTCACTATTAGCATTTATCTCCGATGAAAGAGTATTGACCTCGTGGATACATTCCATTGATAAAGCCTATGCAAGGCTGGGCTTGGCGAGAGATCAGTTGAGGTCATTGGAGTTGGGGCAAGCTGTAGCTGAAATTAGGCAGAGGCTTTGGGACCAGGAGGCCCAACTGGAGGCAGTGGCTTTACAAGCCCAGAGGATAGCCCCTGAGTACCCTCGTTTTAGAGCTAGCGGGGCCTGTTTAGAGTATTTGGCTTGGCCTCAGGCCCACTGGAGGAGAGCGCTGACATTGCTAAGATATAACTTCTTTCCATCTGCGCTGGTTGAGGGGAGATACCTACAGATTCCAAAAAAACTTAGATTGTGTAGGAAATGCGATAATGCGGTGGTTGATTCGGTGGAGCATATTTTGCTACACTGCACCAGGCTTAGTAGTTTGAGAAGAGAGTTCTTGGGGAAACATATCACAGCCCTTCCAAGTTTTTGGAGGGATGAGTTGAGACTATGTTTATTACTTATTGGGGATGACTCTAGCTGCTCAAGAGCAGTAGCGGCCTTTGGAGCTAGGATTCTGGCGGAGTTAGTCGGACCAAGCTGAGGAGGCGCCTCAGGGGCTAGGCCCTTGCTAAAGAAGGATCTGTGGATGAGGTAGGTAACAGCTCAAATTAATAAATCTCAGCGTGGAGTTTGATATGAGGATGCCCTGGATAAATAACTAGAGTGGAAGTAAAAAATATTGGGCTGAAACAGCCTGGTTATTGAGAGCAGGATTTTCAGGGGTCAAGGTACGCCAAGGTACGCCCCGTGGAAGAGCTAGGCAATTTGCCAACTAAGGCAGGGCATTGAGGCCCCTTAGGTAAGGAGTAGGGCTGTAGCGGAATGTCGCAGCGGTAGCTAATTCCGCCGGAAACATCATTTCCGCAATTAGTGGTACGGCGTGGAAGAGGCTTTCATTCATTCCGCTACTTCCGCAGTTCTGCTAATTTCATTCTGCTACTTCCACAGCCTTTGCAAAATAGTGGAAACATGACATTTTCACTACTTCTGCCATTCCGCCAGCACCACAAAATAGTGGAACAGCGGTTTTCCGACAGTTTCCACAATTTTTCTGCAATTCCGCAATTTGCAGAATGCCGGCGGAATTAGCGGAATGTCCGCAGAAAATCCGCGGTGTGGCACGGGCAATTCCGATACGGCAGAATGGAATTGCGGCACAGTAACAGCTCCTGCCGCATCAGCCCTAGTAAGGAGGACCTCTTTGCTTTAGGGTAACAGTGAAATAGAGGTTAGGACACTAGATGAGCTAGTCTGGCCCATGCAAGGGGCTAGGATAAGGGTGCAGGTCAGTTAAGGTAACTTAGGAGGAGGGCCTAGGTAATCGCCAAAGTATAGGTCAAAATATGGCCTGGAACCTGGACTGGATAGCCATAGCGTTCTTGACTCTGACTTAGGGGCTATGGTGTGCCCCTTCTAAGTGGTAATATAGCTTGAAACCTGCTAGGGAACATGCTTATTTATGCTGGACCAGAAGTGACCCCCTTTGTGGGGTGGGGAAAGTAGGATGTAACTTGGTGTCCTGTGCGCTGCTCCCACTCCTTCATATCTGAGGAATTCCTTGGGAAAAGTTGATAGTATAGTGCCTTGTGATATAGTTATATGGTACTATTTTAAAACTGCTGGAAAGGGTGTGTTCCGTAAATTTAGTTATAAATTGTTTTAAGTGGACCACTGTCCATGCTTTCCAGTTTTGTTTTATTGATCATTGAGTTTGATTGTGTAATTTGTTTTTGTGTGGAATATATTGTCTGTTTTGTATTTATAGTCTATGGCTATGGCGAAAGCTAATTGCCGTTAATAAATATTATTATTATTAAATATATGCTTTTGCGGGATCGTAGTTTTACTTAGTGTCTGACCAAGTACATTCTGAAAAACGACATTCTCCAATTCAGGCTCAAAATGATTCTCTACTACCCTGTGCTACAATGATAAGTACCCTCAGACAGATGGGGAGTTGTTTTGATATAAGTACTCAAGTATTTTGAAAAGAAGTACTCGGGTATTTTGAAATGTGAGACATCTGCCTCCCACAGGGATGAGGTGTACTGCAGGGGAAAACACAAAGGAAAATTAATTAAACAAAGAGGTGGTGTAGGAAAAAAGCTCAGAAAAAGTGTCAGAGAAAAGGTAAATTATGTTTTTTATTTCCTGAAGAGATACTTCATAGCATAAAAAGTTCTTAACATACTCTTTATGTGACAAATTCAAGACAGATACACAACAAAAATAAGTACGTATTTACATATATTAGTCAAGTGCTTTCTTAATTTTATTGGCATGTTTTTATTAATGTCTTTTATTTCACTTTTCTTTGGGAAATGTATTGAAGGGAGGAAGGAGAAATTTATAGTCCAACCCAAAGTTTTTCAACAATTATAAACATAATATAAAATATAACATAAAATACAGTCAAACACTCTAGGCTAAATACAATAAAGGAGAGGCCTAACTGCAGTGTTAAGAAAAGTGTAAACACAATCCTTTGGCTGCCTAGTTTAGGGGCATGAACATCAATTGCAGCTAGATGGGCAATCACTCCATTGAGGTACAGATTGAAAAGAGAGGGGCCAAAATGCACCCCTGCCGTACACTTCTTCGAACAGGAACGTTATCTGTTAGATGATTCTGAGAAGTGTAACGAACTTGCAAGGAGCTATTGGAATGCAAAGCGATAATCAGAAACAACAATCGTGGATCTATAGACAAAGCCTTCAGCTTAAGCCAAAGGCACTCCCGATCAACCAAATCAAAGACTGCCCGAAGGTCAATGAAGCATAAGAACATCTTCTGAGATTTGACATACTTCTCCAAAAGAGAAGTCAGAATGGCTATATGGTCAGACGTCGAACGCCCCTGCACAAAACCAGCCTGCTCAGGTTCTAAAATATCATTTGTCTCCATCCAATCATGTAAATGCCCCAGTAAGTATCTGGCATATAATTTGCCAACGATACTTAGAAGACTTATGGGGCGGTAATTTGAAGGGAGGGAGGCATCGCCCTTTTTAAAAATTGGGCTAACAATACTTTTGCACCAGTTGGTTGGAATACAACCTGATGAGTTGATTTGAGTAAATAGAGTAGCCAAAATGCCAGCCCACCAGTCTGGAGCACTTAGAATTAATTCCGGCGAAACATAATCAACTCCAGGGGCTTTCCTTGGTTTGAGGCTGGTGATCAGTCAATGAACTTCCTCCACTGTCACGTCCAGCCTTTGTGGAAAAAAATCGATGGAAGACAAGGAAATTGCACCAGCCCGAGGACTAGGTAGTTCCCAGGCTTGCAAGGCAGTGGAGCCAGTGTGAGCCGTTTATTTAGATGTTTGTTAACATCAAGAGCCTTTGGGGATACTATTGGCTTACAGGAGTTAGTTCCAGATATTTGATTGTCAAATCTGTTTCTACACCCCTGAAGAAGGGTTTTTTGAACCCGAAACGCGTCGGGTTGTAGATTGTTTTTATGATTGTATTGAAGTTTTATTTATTTGTAATTTGTTGGTTTATTATATAAACATTTCTTTATATTCATCCATTCTCTACACAGCATCTTTGTTTGTTTTGGATTCTAGTGTTGTGCTGTTTTCTTCCCACTTCTTCTTTGGACTTTAATAATTTGGCCCATAAGTCCTCCTGGAAAGAATGCTTCTTCCTCAATAGCAAACTACGATATTCCCTTCTGGATTCAAAAAACCGACGACAAGACAAAGGTGAGGGCCACTGCTTCAACATCCTCGTGGCATGGTGCAATGCCACCCTCACTTTATGACACTTCCCATCAAACCGACTCAGGGATCTCGGCCCACTGAAACACATGCTTTTCTGGGTTTTAATGAAAGGAGCCAATAGGGCTAATAGTTCATCTAAAAGATCAATTAGCCCAGAATCAACTTGGTGCAACTGGAATCATGTCTGTAAAATCTTCATCTCATTACAGTTGAGAAATTCAAGGAAAGCCTTATGTACTGTGTTCAACCACCTAATTCTGGAACATGAAACCTCCCGTGGGCCCGATACCTCTCCAGTGGAACACAAACGTGGAAGTACCAGTTCGAGCGCTAAAGGGAAATGGCAAGATTCGTGCCTTGGAATAACTCTCAAGGACTTAACCAGAAGACTAGATGTTTCTGAAACCAAAAGATAATCAGTAACTGAAGAGCCTACAGCTGAGCGTAATGTAAATTCTCCTTCCATATCTCCAGGGGTTTGGCCATTCAATATTCTCAAATCAAGAGTAGAAAGAAGATGATCAAAACGGGCCTTCTGTTCCCTACAGCAAACATGATCCCTAGACGATCTAGGAGTCGAATAGACAAAGGGGTATGCTTGTCAAGTTGTAAGGGTTCTATTGTTGATGTGGAATTCTCTATTCTAACATTAAAATCCCCGCCTACCAGTAACATAACACCCAGATAGTTTTCGCCAGAGCTCTCAAGCAAATTTTCACATTGGGACCATAAATCCCAGGAGTAAAATGGTGAAGAGAGAGGAGGGATATAAATATTACTAATCAATAATTCAAACCCTGTAGCAAATAAACAATAATAACTAGCTATATGAGCATTCACTGAACCCATTATTTTAATTTTAGCACCCAGAGTTGCACGTATCAGTAAGGCGAGACCACCATTTGGACGCCCCTGCCTGGAGGAGGGAGCAGCTGGAAGGCAAAAAGAGTCAAAATTTAAAATAGCCAGGTTCTTCAAAGCCGAAATTTCCTGCAGTGAAATTATATCAAATTGGGAGATGAAAGGCAAAAAGTCCGGGTCCTTCAAGCAAGAACTCCAACCTGATATATTCCAACTAACCAGGGTTAGGGTTTTCCCAGGAGACAGTGACAGTCAGATGGCAGGTTCGGTATCCAGAGCAACTAGCCTAGGGCTCCCCGGGGGGCAGAGCTTACTAGCCTCCAAGTTTGCGTCAAGGGTGGGGGACCCTTTTGAATCAAGCGTGACTGTCCGTAGCTCTCCCCCTCTGACCCTTTCAGGTGCTATAAACTGGGAGTAGCTCTGGGCTCTATTAATGGGGCCCTGGGAGATGGGTGAACATTCAGCTTGTAACTTTAAATCCCAAGCATCACCCACTTAAGCCCCATGGAGCACTCCTGGGCTGCTCTCACTCCCCTGTTTAAAAAGGGTAGAAGAGTAACACAAAGAGTTACTCCCCCTGCGAACAATCTTCTTCCCCTTAGAATGACCTGAATTTGGGGCTCCTTCCTTCAACTTAGTTAATTTAGCTACACCTGCTCCAAGCTGTGGAAGAGAACTTTACTCTCAGGTGTTTGAAATTTCTGTGAAGCCTTACCACCCAGGGGCACTTGAAGCACCCGAGCCTGATCTAACTTAGCTAGGTCAACATCCATATCCTGTTCGGTGGTAAGATCAATTAGTTGCCCAGAGGGCATCTGGGTAAACCTCCCCTGTACAGTCCCCTTGGTCTGTACACTATTAAGACCATCCTTAGGACATACTACCTGGGGACTGCCTTGGCAATTCGGGGACTGCATAGCCACTGGAATAGAAGACAATCCTGGGCACTGGTAAATATTATTTGAGGTGGTGCAAAAAACTCTAGAAATAAAAATTGCATACTTATATAACACATCCTCCTTTTCCATTATTTTTGCCAATAACTCAGGAGATTTAAACAATAAAATAAGAGTCCATCTATCTCTGGAAGCCTGCAGATGATCAACCACTCCGATGACATGCCTTGTAATAGGAAGGATCAAAAGAAATTGGAGGTGCTCTGCAACGTCCAGGATAGAAGACCAGTTTGGAAGACAGCCAATAGAGGGCCGGCGAACAGAAAACAAAAGTTTTTCCGCATCTAAGCTAAATAGCGGCCCACGATGATTACTAGTTGGGACCATCTCAAAACGCTGGGGGGGTAGAACCAAGGCCAGGGCCTAACTGATTATCAGAAAAAACTCTCGCAGGCTGAGCTGCCCTGCAATGAGCCGCAAAAAAAACCTCCAACGGATCCTCCTTAGCAACCCCTTGCCCAGGACTAAATAGCGTTGCTAAACTATCCATTTTTCCTGACAAGTGATGCATACAAGAATGCGTATATTGCAGGGTTTTCGAAGTCAGGGCAACATAATCTATCAAGAATTGGTACAAGGGGTCCATTGAATGTAAACATGGCTTGACCAGCAGCGTCTGTTGCAAGGAAGAAACATCCTCCAAAAAGGAGGAATGTGAGACAGAAACACCTGAAGAAGGTGTAGTTGGTTCAGCAAGTGAAGCAAAACGATTACTTACTGGTATCACGGAGTTCATTTGAGAATAATCAGAAGCCGCAGGTAACACTAAGGTGCTTGAATAGGAGGCACCAAATAAGTATCCATTTTCCGCTGTTTAGGGCTTTTGTCCGGAGAATAAGGACTAAACTGCTTATCCTCCCGAGTTCTTTTACCAGATGCCATAAAGCTAAGTTATAATTGTCCAAGGCAAGAGGTAAGCGGAAGGCAGCAGAACCCGCCCTACACCTGACCGGTGCACAAGGCCATGTGCACAAGGGCGCGCCCATGCGTGCACGGCCCTTAGGCGCGCGTGCACGGCCCTTAGGCGCACGGGCCCGGCGCGCGCCTCCAACGCTGCCTTCAGCAGCGCAGGTCTCTAAATAGGGCAAGTCCACTCACGGGGTCCAGCAGGTTCGGTGCAGCTCAGGTGAGCCTCTGGTACAGCGCCTCTCGTTGCACGCCAACAGCTCCACACCCGGCCTCCGGCAGCGCAGGTCTCTAGTAGGGCAAGTCCACTCACGGGGTCCAGCAGGTTCGGCGCGGCTCAGGTGACCCTCTGGTACAGCACCTCTCGTTGCATGCCAACAGCTCCACCAAATGTATTTAAGATTTGCAATAACATACTGTATAATTTATTTTTAAGTAGGAGGCACTATATTAAATATGCACATATAATACAATTGTACGTATAATTACATATAACACTGATTGGACACCTTACCACCTGAGCATCTACATTATTCTCATGCACTTTCTCCCCTATCCTTAAGAAGGCCACTCTTGATCCCTCCAACTATGGCCCCATTTTGTCCCTACTCTTTGCTTCAAAGTTCCTAGAGCGAGTTGTATACACACACTGTCTTGATTTCCTCTCTTCTAATTCTTCCCTTGATTCCCTTCAATCAGGCTTCTGTCCTCTCCACTCAATTGAGACTGCCCTCGTTAAAATCACCAGTGACCTTCTCTTAGCTAAGTCTAATGGCCTGTACTCCATTCTTATCCTCCTCGGTCTCTCTGCCACCTTTGACACTGGCCCTTTTCACACAGACACTCTAACACTGATAAAAAATGGGTGTTAATTTTATCATATATGTTGCAGGGCTGCAGGTGTGTTCTGTGGGCACCTTGCAACATGTATAATAAAATGTAACACCCATTTTATCAGTGTTAGAGTGCCACTGTTGACCATGGCCTCCTCCTGGATTCGCTATGCTTCTTTGGTTTCCAGAACTCTATTCTTGGGTGGTTCTCCTTGTATCTGTCAAACCACTCCTTCAACGTTTCTCTTGCTGGTACCTCCTCTACATCACTTCCCCTCACTGTAGAAGTTCCCCAAGGCTCTGTCCTGGGCCCTCTTCTCTTCTCCCATTACATTCTTTCTCTGGGCATACTCATTGAATCTCATGGCTTCCAGTATTACCTGTATGCTGATGACATGCAACTCTATCTCTCTACTCCCACACTCTCCTCCATCCAGTCTTGTATTGTTGACTGTCCCTCCGACATTTCTGATTGGATGTCCACCGCCAACTCAAACTTAATATGGCCACAACCAAACTCCTCTTATTCCCCCCAAAACATTCCACGCCTACTCCCCCATCAATTTCCATTGAGGGTGTCAGCATTCAGCCTGTCCCTCAGGCGCATAGCTTGGGATTAATCTTTGACTACTTCCAAAGACATCATCTTTGACTCCTTTGGCTGTTGCCAAATCCTGTTGCTTTGCCCTATTGCTAAAATCCGTTCCTGCCTTACTGTTTCCATTGCAAAAACTCTAGTGCATGTGCTAGTCATAAAGAGAAGATTAATAAAAAGGTTTTAAGATTGTCAATACAGGACCAGAGTTTATATGAAAATTGCATACATTAAATAAAAGAGAAATAAATATAATGCTTAATTTACAGATTTCCTTAGCTAAATGATCACCCTCAATCATAAGTTCTCCAACTTCATAATGCTTGGTCAAATTGACCAGGCAAAACAGCTTAAAAGCAAAGATCTTCTGTATTCACATGTTGGCAGCACACTGTCTCTTAAATTCCTCATGCTAGACTTTTTAAAAACTAGCAGATCCCTTTTATGTTTGAAATTTCTTCATATCAGCAGTTTTATTGTCTCTTAAATGATTAACACTTCAAACTAGATCCTATAGTTTTGTGACAAAATTTTGTGTTTACCCTGGTGACCTTCCTGCTTGAGTTTAATTGCCTCTGTCTGTCACATATAGTACTTTCCCTTACAGGTTTTGTAGAAATACAGAAATGCTGCTTATTACAGAGGATAGAGAAAAAGGGAGTTTTTAGATGGACAGCAGCCCTGCCTCTTCTCTGCCACACCCCCAGGTGGCCTGTCCATCTAAAGGTGGGCCGCCAGAGAGGCAGCCCTGCCAGCAGCATTTTGGAACATCCTGGAACGCCATCAGCAGAACGGGCCAGCCAAACCCAAGGCAGAGCTGTGGTCCATTTGCTCGGCAGACAGCTTCTGCAGCTCTGCTCTTGACCAAGGGTTGCCCCAGGCAACACCATGGAATTGTGAGAAGCAGCCCAGAGCATCAAGCAATTCACCCACACTCTATGGTGTGGCGGAGGAGGGCCCCACACAGTTGGGCCATGGGCTGTGGCAGCCACTGGGTTTGTTTAAAATGGACCCAGGCAGGGCTGGACGTGGGCAGATGCAGGGTGCTCCCTGGGGCTGTTCCGGGGGTGGCCAGCCCCATGTCCATCTGAAGACACCCAAAGTAGTTTTCAAATTATATCTTTCAGTGGACCAACTTCTGTTGGTGAGAATGTGCAAGATTGTGGGCCATATAGGGCCCGGTATGTAGAGTAAAATACAGGCTACGTATATATGAGGCCGGCAGTGACTTGGGTGGGAGAAGATAGGACAATGTAACTACAGACGAGGTCGTAGATGGGGAAGAACATTGACTTGATAATCAGTTTCCTACTGTACCCCTACCCATATGTTTGTTTTAGTCCAATCCTCCTTCTCTGTTTACCATTTACTCTGTTTACTCCTTCTCTGTTCACCGTTTACTGTTTACCAGTATCTATTGTTTCTTCATTCCTTACGCCGATATATTTGTGGCAGCATATTACTAATCCTTCTGAAGGATTGTTTATCCAGTGTTTGGGGAATAGCTTTGCTTGAACTGCTACATATAGTCCCAGTAATAATCTTTAACTTGCAGAGTGGTTTGAAAAGGCACCTAAGTGCTGTGGTTCTGGCCTCCACTTCCCCAATAGCCATTAACAGTTCCATTAGCAGTTCCACAGCCTCTTCCTTAACTATAAGTCCTCTCACGTGGAGTCCTGCAAGTTTTCATTCTGTCCCCTCTCCTGTTCAACATGTATATGCAGCCACTCGACAAGGTTGTAAGGAGGTTTGTTGTTCGGTGTCATCAATATGCTGATGACACCCAACTTTACCTTTCTTTTTCGTCTTGGGCCTCACTCGGTGTTTGGCAGCTGTGGGTGACTGGATGAGGGTGAGCTGACTGAAACTGAATCCTGACAAGACGGAGGTGATGTTAGTGGGGAAGGTAACATCCCCCACCACCGATGGGGTTCGCACTCCGCTAGTTCCCCAGGTTCATAGTCTGGGACTGCTCCCTGACTCCCAGCTCTGCTTGGATGTCCAGGTGGGGGCTGTGGCGAGGAGTGCTTTTTGCCAATTATATCTGGTGTGGCGGCTTTGGCCGTATATCTTAGACTTCGACCTGACTGCTATCATCTGTGCTTTCCTCTTCTCAAGACTAGACTATTGTAAGGCGCTTTACATGGGGCTACCCATGGTGACGGTTTGGAGGCTGCAGCTGGTGCAGAATGTGGCAGGCCGCCTCCTTACAAGGACGGGTCACTGGAAGCGTATTACACCAGTGCTCCATTGCACTGGCTTCCTATAGTCTTCCAGGCCCGATTCAAGGTGTTGGTATTTACCTATAAAGCCCTAAACAGCCTAGGCCCTACCTGTCTGCGGAACCATCTCATTCCCCGGACTCTGGATCGGCCCCTGTGGTCAGCCAGGGATGCCTTCCTCAAAGTCAGTCCCCCGGGTATCCCGGGTGATGAGAATGGAGTGGGCATTCTCGGTGACCGCACCAAGGCTGTGGATCTCCCTCCCAGTAGAGGCCCGGATCTCACTTCCTTCTGATGGAGGTGTAAGACCTGGCTGTTCTGCCAGGCTTTTAGCAAGGGAAATGGGTAGGGTGGGGTGTGTGGGTTAGGGTGGGTTTGGGGTTTTACACTCTCCAATGTTTTATGATGTTTTATAATGTTTTATATTTATTATTGTCACATTTTATTGTTTTTTATGAATCGTAAGCTGCCCCGAGCTGCCTTGGCAGGAAAGGTGAGGTATAAAATTGTCTAGATAGATAGATAAATAAATAAATAAATAAATAAGGGAACAAGTTTTATGGCCCAAGACACTTTAGGTCATAGGGCAGCAGTAGCCACTCAGTCAAATATAACAAGAGATACCTTGATATCATCTCCCAGGCCCATCTCCAAGTCAGTGTTCTGAGGCCTTGATCCTGATTCACTGCCACCACCATAGGTTGTGTATTAGACATTTTCTGGGTCCAAGACTGTAACAGTTGCTCATGATAATTTGGGGATACCTGTTGCTGTTGCAGAAGCCGCACCAGAGCTACCTGTTGTTGTGACATGGCTGTTAATAAGTTAGCAATGGGATCAGGCAGCTTTATTTATTTATTTATTTATAATTATATTTGTTTGCCGCTCCCTCCTGCTACAAACATCTCTTATAGTCTTGTCTGTTCACCACAACTCCTATACTTACAGTTATTGTCTCAGCTCAATAACTAAACTGATTGGCCAAGCAAAGGGTGTTTTCAGACGTGACGGGCGGCTTCGCCCCGTCCCGAAAACAACCCAGAGATTCCCCGCCGGGATCACCCAGGCATGGCAAACAGACGTGCCGGGGATCCCGGCGGGGAATCAGAGAGGGGGCGGGGCCGTGTGGTGCAACGTGCGGCCGCACGACCCCGCCCTCTCCACGCTCCCTCGCTGCTTACCCTCTGGGGAGATGGACGGGCGGCGAGGCCAATGCCGCCACAGTGTCTGACCGAGTTCACCACGGCCCGGAATCCCTCTAGGGATTCCGGGCCGTGATAGCTGACCAGACGTTACTTTTTATTGATTTCTGCCTGGAATCACTTTCACCACGCTTCAGCCGATTTTTGCGCTGGTAGCCCGGGAAGCGTGGTTGAAATTGACCCCATGTGGGTATTCAGTGTGGTGAACATCTGGCGGCTGCCGAACAGACGTGCAGGGTACAGTGACCACATGTAAGTATTCAGCGTGGTTCGCTGTGATCTCGTCACGTCTGAAAATACCCAAAGTGGTGCCACAGACAAAATGGCTGCTCAGACATTTCTCAAAATGGTGGCTCCCAACTTAGCCTATAATGTTCCCAAAGCAGAATACTGCCTTCCTCAAAAGGAAAATCAAAACATCTCAACAAAATGCCTGCTGTAATAATGTATTTTCCTTAAAGGGAGGTTGTTCCCTATAAGGAGGCTTGTGCATGCATTCTCCACCAGATTCGCGTGGCAGCGTTAGTATTCCTTCTGGAGGATGGCTTATCCAGTGTGTGGGGAATAGTTTTGCTTGTGCTGCTACATAAAGTCCCAATAAAAGCCTTTAGCTTGACGAGTTCTTTGAAAAGGCACCTAAGCACCAGGGTTCTGCCTTCCACCCCCCAATAGCCAGCCCTTCGCCACCAACAGTTCCACAGCCTCGTCCTTATCTATAAGATTCAGTCCCACCTGAAGTCCTGTAGTCTAGTGGGTTGTTACAGGGTTTTAGACCCCTTTTGTGTATGGAGTTTAAGAGTGTGGGCCTCCATTCTGCCCACCAGCAAGTCTACTCTGCTCCTCTTTGGAGAACTTGCCATAGCCAGCTCACTCTCCAGACTTCCCCCCTTAGACTGAAGGCTGCTGTAGTTAAATACCCATACTACTTAGGGTTTGGCCAGGTGTTTTCCCTCTTTCGTGCATTCTCCAAATCACAACACCTGCAGAGCCTTTAATAATCAATTACAGCATGCCTCCTCAGTAGCTGTAGCTGTAGCAGTTTCTTAACGCAGTGGTGAAAGGTGAAAAGGATATTAAGTGAGTAGAAATAAATGCTGGAACATAAACTTTTAAGGCAATGTTGCTTAGCTACCAACATTTAAAGGATACAATCTTTTCCTAAAACATGGTTTATTTGAACATTATTTTATTACCAAAAAACAGTAAAGTTATATTCTAAAGGAATATTTGTATGAATTCCTTAAAAGGTGAGTTGAACATATGTTACGGAAAGACAAAGAAATTTATTTAAATTGCCATCATGTGATGGATTCTAACATGAGTTATTTTTGCCTGCTTCACTAGCAAAAATTATAAACACATCCCGTCTCTACGTTTATCTTCACTCTGCTATTCACCTGCATTAATGAAGCTAGTATTTTTCCATCACAGATTGCAGGTTTTTTTAATCCACTTTCTCAGGGTCAGTGACCTCCTGGAATTCAACACAGTTCAGTGCAATTGTCCATACGTTATTGCAGAATCTCTATGTATTCAAAAAGCCCCTGAAATTGACTCTGTCCTTGACCTATGATGGCAATCTGAATTTACAGCCTGAATCTATGGGGAGTGCTATGAATTTGTAAGGCACACCTGAACTCTGCTTCCCAATGTGTTCTGTCTTTATGGGGTGATATGCCATTATTTATCATCCTTCGTTCTTAAACTTCCACTGGGCTTCATCTTCTATTAAAGTCAAGAGGATCCATACCTTACTAGCTGTCCTTATTAATGCATGGCATATTCTATTGTTTCCTGCTCCTTAACTAAGGAACCCCCAACTTCTCTTAAAAATGAGAAAGGAGAAGAGAGGAGCCAAAATTGGCAGCAGTTCACAAAAAGAAGAATGGAAATTAGAGTTTTAATCAAAAGTGAGAAACATTAATTAAAGACAAGGCATTTTACAGTAGATCATTTACAAGTTGTTGGTAAATAAGTGTTGTGTTGCTGCTATGGACATGTTTGAACTGCATAACAAACTGCACAATGACTTTGAAAGCTCGGGAACAAACATTAGGTTAACAGTATGATGGAGACAGCTTATTCTGTTGATGTGTTACAGAAAAGAAAATATCTAGCTGATTCAGTGTCTTGGTTTTCAAATTAGCAAGGAGTAAGCGACAATTTTAGCAGCTTCAGTGCCATAGGGAACCACAAACTGAAGCTGTTAATTACTGGAAAAGCAGAAAAGCACCGATGCTTTCACAAGAAGAAAAATTAAAAATCTGCTATTGTTATAATAAAATCAGAAAATATTCTCTCATATGGAAAATTTCCCCCAAGATTTCCCTTCTCTCCCAGTGACCACTAGATCAATACTTCTATGCCCCCGTCCCTGCGCAGCTTGGAGCGGTCCACCCTGATGGGCAGCCACAGCGGCCTCTGAAGCTGCTGTAGCTTCCCGGTAGCATTGCAGACGTGGACTAGGGTAAGTCTGAGTATTTTACCCTAGTCCGGCAGCAATAGCACGGCCATGGTGGTTGCTTATCCTGGGTCCCTGTGCAACAGCCCAGGCTAAGTGCTGCCACGGCCCATGCTACAACCTGGGCCAACATCTGGCGACCCTTTCAAACATGATGTTGAGCGTAGATTAATCCGTGCTACAGCCGATTAATCCATGCCCAACATCATCTCTGAAAACACCCTATGAAAGTTTTAACACTGTCAGGTTCCAGTAGTTTAGTATGAAATAGATGCTATAATTTTTAGTGGTTTTAAATCTTCATCATTCTAGGTTTCCTCATTATAAGACTCTGCCTAGCATCTTTTCTGTCACTCTTAAACATGGTGATGGGGCAATAAATGGAAAAACTCCAGTCAGGTTTTATTAGAGCTCTGTTGGCAGCTCCATCTGGAATAAATAAATTGACTCTGGGTTTAGAATGTGGCTTATTACCACTCTCTGAGAGGATTTGGATGGGGGCCATATCCTATTGGCTTCGGCTTTTTTTCAAAATGGCTGCTCCGCTGTCAGTGTTGGGCATAGAGGACAAGACTTTGAACAGCTGGTATACCATGCTGAGTAATAAGGTAAGCCATTTAGGCTTTAGCCCAGCAGTCCTGGAGCCATTGGGATTTAAGGGGCCCAGAAGTTACTGGCGGAGAGATTATCAAATATTACTTGGCAAGAAACAAGAGCCGCCATTGGTGACAGTATGGCCTTGGGATGTTATCTTGAGATTGCCAACGGTTCTCGTTCCCCTATGTCTTACCTGGATGGTAGTTTACCCCAAAGGTCCAGAAAGCTTTTCTTTCTGGTAAGAATGAATTCTTTTCCCTCGGTTCAGATTGAAGGCAGATATAGGGGAATACCTTTACCTGAGCGGCTATGCCATTGCTCTCTAAAGAAGGTAATATATGGAACATATATTAATGGAATGCCCTTTGTTCTGTGAGTTTCGGGGAAAATGTATAGCCCCTTGATTGCCCCTTTCTCGGGCAGACCTACTGGATTGTATGTTTGTTATCTATTGGGTGATCGTTGTCCGATAACAACCAAAAATGTGGCTCTTTATTTGAGTATTGTGGGTACAATGAAAGAAAAAACGTGTAAGAAATTTATTTAGTTTGCATTTAAAGGTATGCCTAGTGATTCCCTTGCTGGTTCTGGTGTAAGATTTTATGAGTATGGAGAGTCTGAATTTTTTGAATCCCAGTTTTACTTGATTTTAATGTTGTATAATTATTTATTATCGATTTTGTATTAAACCTCTGGTTAGGGATATATGTAGGGTTTGCAATGGCCTACGGCTAAGCATTAAAGATTATTATTATTATTATTATTATTAATAAATGCCCTATGGTTCAAACTGGCTAGGTGTATTATACCCCTGCCACCTAGGAGCTGGAGATTATGGGTGCAATGGGCTGGCTGGACAATCCCCAACAGAGTGGGCTCTATACTGGAAGTTGGATCCTCAAGATGTGCCATGTGCCCTGTATGGGTTTGTTGGTCACTTGGTTAGCTGCTAGTACTGGTTTTGGGGATGGCTGGCTGGTTGCTAAGTTAGCAAACCCCTAATTAAGTGATGGCCTCTTGTTAATTCCAGTTATGTTTCTGTGTCCTTTTCCCGCCTGCCTGTGACAGTCTGGGATGCAATTTATTTATTTGTTTATTTATTTATTGAATAATTTTTATACCGCCCTCCCCCCTCCTGCCAAATGGCAGCTTGGTGTGGTGAACACAACACAATAACATTGTAAAATATAATATATACAATTATATAATAAAAATTAACAACCACAAGCGGCCCAAACAAATCCTAAACCCCCCCTAACTTAAACCCTCACCCCCACCCCATCCCCCTCACCGAAACACCTGGTGAAATAGTCAGGTCTTACAATGTCTATGGAAGGAGGTGAGATCTGGAGAGAGGCAAATCTCCGCTGGAAGGGAGTTCCATTGCTGCAGTGCGGCCACCGAGAACGCTTGCTCAAACGTCACCACCCGGGAAACCCATGGGACCTCCAGGTAGGCACCCCCAGCCAACTGCAGGGACCGATCCAGGACACAAGGGATGAGGCAATCCCATAAGTAAGTGGGGCCTAAGCTGTATAGGGCTTTAAAGGTTATAACTCACACCTTGAATCAGGCCCAGAAGACTATAGGCAGCCAGTGCAGAGAATGGAACACTAGTGTTATGTACTTCGGCAGCTCTTCCCGCAAGGAACCGAGCAGGTCGTCACCAAGGGTAACTCCACATAGAGTGCATTGCTTAGTCCAGCCGCAAGATGATGAATGCATGGATGATGGTGACAAGACTGAAGTTGGAGATATACAATCGCAGACGTCGGACCAGATGTAATTTACCAAATGCATTACCATAGCTGCACCTGGGCATCCAGGAGATTTTGCAAATTGAGGAAAACTCCCAGATTCTGAACCTGAGGGACCAAGTTGGAATGCACCCCTTCAATGATGGGAGCCTCCACTCCATCACCCACCGGCATCAACTCCGTCTTGTTGGGATTCAGTTTGATGGCTTGTTCTCATCCACTCTCCCTCTGCAGCCAAACACCGAGACTGCCGGGTCTGAGTCAGATGAAAATGAGAGGTACAGCTGGGTGTCATCAGTGATGACACCGAACTTCAAACCCTCTCATGATCTTGCCCAACGACTGCATGTATACGTTGAACAGGAGAGGGGACAGAATGGATCCCTGTGGGACTCCACACATGAGGTCTCAGGGGGACAATGTACAATCCTCCATACCACTCGCTGAGATCGCCTGCCCAGGAATGAGTGGAAACATTCAGGAACTGTCCTGCCCACCCCTGCACGGTCCCACAGGCGAGTCACCAACATCTTGTGGTCAACCGTGTCAAAAGGCACCGAAAGATGTAACAGAATCAGAAGAGTGGACTGACCTTGGTCCAACTCCTGACTTTAGATCGTTGACTAATGTCACAAGCGCAGTCTCAGTGCCATATCTCGGACAAAAAACGGACTGCAAGGGATCGAGGAAACCGATGCAGTCAAGATGCCCCTGGAGCTGGTGGACCTTCCCTAACCTGGCAAGGATGTCAACGTCAAGAGATGGTTATGTAAAGATGGTATCTAACAAGGAGCATTAAGAAATGGGAAGATTTGGCCCACTGTCATGCTTTGGCCTAGAGCTCACCTGCACGTTTGTGCAGACACCATCAGTTGCTGGCCCAGGATTGCCCCGAGCCATGTTGGTGGCTAGCCTGGACTGTGATCCCGGAGACCTCTGGGGTCACAGCCTGGGCTAAGCTACTTTTCTCCCTGTGGTAGGCTGGGCCACCACCAAGCTGGCATCACATTTATTAACACCCGCAGTTGAGCCTGCACAGGAATGCACAGGAATGCATGCACGACTCCTTCGTTGAGCTCCCTGGTGTATAATAATACCTGAACTCTTCATAAAGACTCAAGTGCTTACTATTTAGTCATAGTGGCAATTAACTTTAACTCCGGGTGCAAAAGGAGTTGGAGCATCTTTCTGAAATAGTGACGGTAGAGAAAAATTGAACAATAGTCAAGAAATTGAGACTAAAATTATGTTTAGCATTTATCTGGGTTACTAATAAAGACATAACCCAAGAATGGACTCAGTATGGGTTGTGTACACAGTGAACAGCCTCCATCCACTTAGAGGATGACATAGGTAGCTTTCAAGTGGAAGAAATTAAGTTGATTATATTTCTAAAAGTGAAGCTGTGAATGACTCAGCAATCCAAAAATATCTGGGCAAGGAAAAATTGAAGGAACATCAGGCAATTATAATTATTTACTGGATCAAACATATGGCAGAATAAGGACTAGCCTTCCCTAAAGTAACTTCTGCAGATTTCCACGTCAGGGATGCCTACCTTCTCACTGGAGCACCACTCAACTTCAGGAACCTTCCAGAACCTCAGTGTCTTTGGGATGTCGTTGTTCAGTACTGAAGTTTCATTTGGATCCCCAGTCACTGCACTTCCTTTCCCTACTTGTGGATGTATGAACCTTCACTCGAAATATTTTTTGGATTTTTGAAGCAAAATCTATTGCTTTGATTACTGAGAGATTAGATTACTGAAAGAGTTTTTCTGTTTTTGTACAGCTTAAAATCCAAGACTAATTTCAGTTTTTGCTTTCTTTTGCAATTCTGTCTCCGCTTTTGTTTAATGTATATATGCAGCCCCTGGGGGAGATCATGAGAGGGTTCGGGGTGCGTTGTCACCAATATACTGATGATACTCAGCGGTACCTCTCTTTTCTGACTGACCCAGGTCCCGCTGTCTCATTGCTTTCCCAATGTTTGGAGGCCGTGGCAGATTGGATGCGGCAGAGCAGACTGAAGCTCAATCCTGATAAGACGGAGGTGATGGTGGTGGGTAGGGTGAGGGAGATGCCGACCCCTCTGGTGGGGGGACTCTGCCCTCCCATAGCCCAGCAGGTTCGGAGTCTGGGGGTGGTGTTGGATCCGGGCCTCCGTCTGGATCGACAGGTAGAGGCGGTGGCTAAAGCCGTCTTCCGCAAGCTGTATCTGGTGCGGAGACTGAGCCCATACATCTCTGGGCCCAAAACCTGGCCACTCTTATTCATGCCTTCATCACCTTGAGGCTAGACTACTGCAACACGCGCTACGTGAGGCTTCCCTTGGTTCTGATTCAGAGGCTGCAGCTGGTGCATAATGCGGCGGCCCGTCTCCTTACGGGAACGAGGTGACAGGAGCATATCACACCTGTGCTCCGCAATCTGCACTGGCTGCCTATAGCGCACCGAGCCAGATTCAAGGTGTTGGTGTTGGTTTTTAAAGCCCTATACGGTCTGGGCCCTTCATACCTTGGGGACCGACTCGCCTTCTGCGCCCCAGGGTGGCCCCTGCGGTCTGCCGGGGGCACCTTCATGGAGGTTCCCCGTGTTAAACGGGGGGCCATGATGGAGAGGGCGTTCTCGGTGCCTGGGCCACGGCTTTGGAACTCCCTCCCGGAGGAAGCTCGCCTGGCCCCAGGTCTGATGACTTTTCGTCAACCCTGTAAGACCTGGCTGTTCGCCCAGGCCTTCGGAGGGGAGGGTGGGGGGGCAGGGTAGGCAGGGGGAATGTTTGGGGGGGGTAGTTTAAAATTATTTATATTGTTGTTTTATGTATTTTATTATTGTTTTAGTTGTTGTGAGCCGCCCCGAGATGCCGTAAGCATGAGGGGGCAGCCAATAAATAAATAAATATAAATATAAAAGACCTGGAGAAAAAAAGTTATGTTAAAGTGGCATATTTTGTATCTGTGCATCTCCACAGAGCTAGAATCATATATCTGTTCCAGAATTTTCCCAAACTTTGGCATGTGCCAATTTTTACATGCAATTTTTCCCCTGAGTGTTTTAACCTTTACAGACTTGGTATCAAGGCTAGCCTTAGAAAGTCAAATGTCCAATTTAGAGAGGGGGAATGGAGCAGAGGATCGGATATAGGGTTCTGCAGAAGCACCTACAATGGAGGCTGAAAACCATCCTCAGGAATGGGACTGTTGCTGGTAGTGCCACCATCCCCCAAGTGGTAGGGTCTTGCTGTGGTGCCACAACCTCTATGGTTCCTGTTCCTCCTGCCCCTACTGGGCCCCTCTGGGCCCCTCTCCTGCCACAGAGTCTGTTGTGAGCCTGAGGGTTGTAAGCGCGTCAACAGGATTCTGTTGTTGGAGGTGTTGCCTTCCCTGCTCCTGAGGGTAGCTCTGAGTCCCTTGGCCAGCTGCTTCTGTGCAGTCCTCCTCCCGGCAGGATTGGTGTGGGAGGGCTCTTCAGGAAGTGCTTGCCCAGCCCTTCAGGAAGTACTGGCCCCAGTAGCCTCAGGAGCAGCGGCAGAACTCTGCCACTAATCCTGATGCTATCAGGGCTAGTGCTTCTTGTAGGTTCCCCACAGTCCACTGCAGGTCTTGCAGCGTCTGCCCCATCTGCCCCAAACTATGACTGGACCTGCTTGGTGTTATGTTGGATGATTCCTCTTATTGGATTGTGAATTGGCTGCTCCTTGAAGCTATTATTTATTTATTTTTAGCACTTGCCACCTATGTAGTGTTTGCTAAAATGGAGTAGCAAAATGGATTATTAATGGATAATGAGTTCATTACAAAAATGCAATGAAAGGTGTGGGGGGTTTTCATTGAAAAATGTTGTTTTGAAACATGAAACTTTTTGTGAAAAATGTTTATTTTAAAATTCTCCAGTTTCTCACCTAAAAGTTTCAAAATAAATATACAGTTACCAAATTTCTGGATTGAAGATAACACTACAGGAGAGAATTGGGGAAGTTGGTCAAAAGTGGTCAGGGTAGCAATGGGAATTGTGTTTTTTGTATGTCAGGAGAAAGTGTTTCAAATTTATGAAAACATTTTATTTAGTTTTCACATTTTCTAAACATTTTTTTTTTAAAAAAAATTTCATTCTTTATTAATGTTCAATCAAAAACATCTCTAACATACTAGGGCTTTACACCTTTCGCCCTTTTTTCCCGTATTTCATTTAACATAATAACATTTCCTTTACCTGTATTTCTTTGTTGTTTCCCCCCTCCCCCCCTTATTTATTATTATGTATCAGAGGTATATATTTATATTTTGTCCATATTCTCTTTTTTCTGTTTCTTTAATGGCATCTCAAATGATCTCTTTTTCATGAAGGTAGTATACTTTTCCATCCAGTCTCTTATACTGCTGTAGGAAATTCCAGATAGGGGACCAAGTAAGCAGGAAGTCCTTTTGTTTATTATGGAAGTTTGCTTTTAATTTCTCCATTGAAAAATAAACCATATCCTGTTAATCCGAGCAGTTTCTGTCAGTCCTGTTGCATTTTTCCAGTTCTTCGCTAGAACGTTTATTCCTGCCAGAATCAAAATAACTATAGTTTCCTTGTGGTGATTCAACAACTCTGTTTTAGGATATACTCCCAATAGTATAACTTCAGGTGTAAAGGGGCTAATACATTTGGTGATTGACAATATATGATTATGAATCATTTTCCAAAACCTCTGTATCTCTGCACAATTCCAACAACAATGTAGTAATGTCCCTATCTCCCCACATCCGTGCCAGCACTAATTTGTTACACTACCACCAATTTTTTTTAACCACTCAGGGGTTCTATAAAACCTAAAAATCAGTTTTAATTGTGGTTCTTTTACTTCTAATGACTGCGCTGACCTAAATGTTCTTTGTCTGATCATTTCTAGCTGCTCTTTAGACCAGTCTTTATTTAATTCTTTAGCCCATTTTTTTTCATAGCTTGGAGTCTCTGGATATTGCGTGTTTATCAGTGCTTTGTAAAATCTAGATATCACTCCTTTTTGTGATCCTGGTCCCATCATTTTCTAAACATTTCAGTTATATCAACATTCATTGTTTGTTTGTTTATTTATTATTATTGTTATTGTTATTAATAATAAATAATTTTATTCCCCTGGGGAAAAAATCTGTTGTTGATGGTTAAAACAGACGTGATAGTGGCCTGGAACTCACCCCATATCTGTTCCCACCCTGCCAGATGTTGGCCTGGGACAGTCCTGGGGCAGATAGGCTGCTGGCTTTGGATGCATCCTCAGGAAAATCTTTGAGTTGCATCCCAGGCCAAGGACCGCTCACACAGGCTACTCTGGACTAACATGATCCCGCGTGTTTGTTCAATGCTGCTCTCCAGCCCGGGGAGTGGTGACCACAGTTTCCTGCCCCGGGACGAGCCATGGAGGTTCCTTGTGCACCTGCATGTTTGTTTTCATCTGTTGTCCTTTTGTCCCAATTTGAGATGAGAGAGAAAAATGGATTTTTTTTGGTGAAATTGAAAATCTATTCTTTAAGCCAGTTATAGGCAGTTTTAAAATGGACGACCGTGGGTGGGGGATGGGTGTGTGGTTGCGGTTGGTGGAGGTGGGTGTGCGCCCAACACCCACTTCCACCCATGGAGCATTGGACATTGGAGCCCATTGCTCCATGTGCGGGTGATGGGTGGAGATGGGTGTAGCACGGGAACGCACACGCGCCCCCACCCATCCCCCATACCTTTCACATGGGTGCCTCCACGCAGCGAAACTGCATGGAGATGGGTGGGGGCATCTTGTGTGAAAAGAGCCATAATGAGAACTAAGCCTACAGAACTCTTTGCCCCCAGACTACTCTGGAGTAGATAGATGATAAAAGGTATTTTTAAGGTAAGTTTTAGATAGATAGATATGCTAAAATGAGGAAACTAGCTAGAAGGAAGCTAAAAGAAGCAGTGGTGAAGGTTTAATGTCTGAAAGAGGCATGGAGACTATTTTAAAACACCATATTGGAAGTACAAATTAAATTTATTTCACAGGTTAAAAAAGTTAGTGAAGGGACCAGATGCCTGCCAGCATGGCTAAATGGTGAGGTGAAGGTTATTATTAGAGCCAAAAAGGTGTCCTTTAAAAATGGAAAGCTAGTTCTAATGAGGAAAATAGGAAAGAGCATAAGAACTGGCAAATTAGATGTAAAATGTTAATAAGGAGGCCAAGAGAGATTTCGAAGAAAAACTCACTAAAGAGGAAAAAACTGATGTTAAAAACTTTTCAAAGTACATCAGAAGCAAGAGACCTGCTAGAGTGTCATTTGGGCCATTAGATCATCAGTGGATAAAAGGGGCACTCAGGGAAGATAAAGACCATTGCAGAGAAACTGAATTAATTGTTTGCTTCATTCTTCACAGCAGAGGATGTTGGGGAGATACTCTCACCAGAACTGTTCTTTGTAGCTGATGAATCGATATTTAAAAAGGGCTTCAGATGTGATCCTGGAAACTACAGACCAGTGATGGCTGCAGGTGTGCTCTATGGGTGCCCTGCAAGATGTATAATAAAATGTAACACCCATTTTATCAGTGTTAGAGTGTCTGTGTGAAAAGGGCCCATTATTAAAAACAGAATTACTGGGCATATTTATTTATTTATTTAGTTAGTTAGATTTCTTGCCCCCCCCCCCCCCCCCCCNTATAAAAAAATAACAATATAAAATATTGGTGTCCCGCAAGGTTATATTCTGTGTCCGCTCTTGTTCAACGTATACATGCAGCCATTAGGTGAGGTTGTGAGGCGGTTCGGAGTGAGTTGTCATCAATATTGTGCTGACATTCAGCTATACCTCTCATTTTCATTGGACCCAGGCCCGGCAGTCTCTGTGCTTTCCCAGTGTTTGATGGCTGTGGGGGACTGACTGAGGCAGAGCCGACTGAAGCTGAATCCTGACAAGACGGAGGTAATGTTGGTGGGGAGAGCGCTGGGTGTGACTTCCCCCATCATTGACAGGGTTTGTACCCCATTGGTCTCCCAGGTGCGGAGTCTAGGGGTGCTCCTGGATTCCCAGCTACGCTGGAATATCCAGGAGGTATACGCTGGAATATCCAAAGGGGGGTTTCCGACAGTTACATCTGGTTCGGCAGCTTCGGCCTTATGTCTCAGACTCTGACCTGGCCACCATCATTCATGCTTTTGTTACCTTGAGACTGGACTACTGCAGGGCGCTGCACTTGGGGCTACCCCTGGTGATGGTCTGGAGGCTGCAGCTGGTGCAGAATGCGGCGGCCTGGCTCCTTATGGGGTCAGGTTGCCGGGAGCACATTACACCAGTGCTTTGTTCTCTGCACTGGCTGCCCATTTTCATCCAGGCCCAATTCAGGGTGTTGGTTCTTACCTTTAAAGCCCTATATGGCCTCAGCCCAACCTATCTGCAGGGCCGTCTCACTCCCCGGGTCCTCGATCGGCCCCTGCGGTCTGCTGGGGGTGCCTTCTTGGAGGTCCCCCAAGTAAATCAGGGGGCCGCTATGGAGAGGGCGTTCTCGGTGGCCGCACCTCAGCTGTGAAACTCCCTCCCAGGAGGAGGCTCACCTGGCCCTGGCCCTGCTGACTTTTTGTTGGGCTTGTAAAATTTGCGGTCGACCGGGGTGCCTTCTTTGAGGTCCCCCGCGTAAAGCAGGGGGCCACAATGGAGAGGGCATTCTCGGTGGCCGCACCGCGCCTTTGGAACTCCCGGAGGAATCCCGCCTGGCCCCAAGCCTGTTGTCATTCCGGTGGTGTTGTAAAACCTGGCTGTTCGCCCAGGCCTTTGGGGAGAATGGGGGGGGGGGGGTTAGGGTTGTGTTTTTCTCCCCTACCCTGTTTTATTGTTTTAATGTTGATATTGTTTCCCAGGGCCCTGTTTTACAAGTATTTAATTGTTGATTGTTTTAAATTGGTTTATATTGTTGGAAGCCGCCCCGAGCTGTTTGCAGGAGGGGCGGGGTATAAATGTTTTAAATAAATAAATAAAATAAATAAATAAAATTTGACTGTTCCGCCAGGCATTTGGTGGAGGGGACAGATGAGGGAGGGAGGGATAGGTTGAGGGGAGGGTTTGAGGGCTAGGGGCGGGGTTGTTTTAAATTTATATTTTTATGGCTTCACCATGTGGTTTTATATTGTTATTTCATATGTTTTATATTTTTGTTTTAAATTGTAAGCCGCCCCAAGCTGCTCTGCAGAAGGGGCAGGGTATAAAATTGCAAAATAAATAAATAAATAACCACAAAATAACATTATAAAACCTGAGTAAAACATATCCCATATCCCGTATATTGATAAATATGGCTTATTGGGGAAGAGTCAACATGGATTTAGCAAAGGGAAGTCATTCCTTACTAATCTATTGAAATTTTGAGGATGTGGATAAACATGTGGATAAGGGGAAGCCAGTTGATATAGTGTAACTTGATTTTCAGAAAGTAGTTGATACGCATGGGGTAGGAGACAGTGTCCTAATGTGGACTTGTAACTGGTTAAATGATAGGAAACAAAGAGTAGGATTAAATGGTCAGTTTTCACAATGAAGAGAAGTAAATAGAGGTGTGCCCCGGAGAACTGTACTGGGTCCAGTGTTTAATGTATTCATTTAATGATCTGGAAAGGGGAGTGAGGTGATCCTATTTGCAGACACCACCAAGTTATTCAAGTTAGTTAAAACACGAGGAGACTGTGAAGAATTGCAGGGGGATCTTGTGAGACTGGGTAACTGGGCGTCTAAATGACAGATGTAATTTAATGTGGACAAGTGCAAAGTGGTCCATATAGGGAAAAACAATCCAAACCTTATGTACACAATACTGGGTTTTAATTAGGAGTTACTACTCAGGAAAAGGACCTTTGAGTCATTGCAAACAATATGTTGAAATCGTCAGCTCAGTGTATGGTGGACATCAAAAAGCAAACAGAATGTTTGGAATTATTTGTAAAGGGATAGAGAATGAAACTGAAAATATCATAATGCCACCATATAAATCTGTGGTGTGACTGCACCTTGAATATTGTGCTCAGTTCTGGTTGCCCCATCTCAAAAATGATATAGTAGAAATGGAAAAGGTACAGAGAAGGGCAACAAAAATGATAAGAAGTATGGAATGACTCCCCTACGAAAAGAGGCTGGATAGGTTGGGCTCTTCACCTTGTAGAAGAAATGACTGAGAGGGGATTTGATAGAAGTTTATAAAATCATGAGTGGTGTTGGAACAAGTCTTATTTATTTATTTATTAGATTTGTCGACCGCACCTTCCTACTAAAGCAGCTTGGAGCAACTCACATCATATTAACAACATTAAAACCATATAAAATATATAAATATAAATATTAATAAATAAACAGAATACAGATAACAAAATAACATCAACAATAAAAATAGACCCAAAGGTGGAGCTGAAAACCCCTCCCTCGCCCCTCCACCCATCACCCGTCTCCCTTGCCAAAAGCCTGGTGGAACAGCCAGGTCTTACACTGTCTTTGGAAAGAGGGAAAGTCCGGGGCCAAACAGATCTCCATCGGGAGGGAGTTCAGCAGCCTCGGTGTGGCCACCGAGAACATCCTCCCCGCAGTCTCCACTCGAAACACTTGGGGGACCTCAAGGAAGGCGTTCCCAGTCCGCAGGGGCTGATCCAGGACCCAGGGGGTGAGGTGATTCCACAGGTAGGTATGGATCAGGCTATATAGGGCTTTATAGGTCAAAACCAACACCTTGAATTGGGCCTTGAATCAGCCAGTGCAAAGAACAAATCACTGGTGTAATGTGCTCATGGCGATCTGTCCCCGTAAGGAGGTGGGCTGCCACGTTCTGCACCAGCTGCAGTCTCTGAACTGTCACCAAGGGGTAGATGATGGTGTTTGTCTAAGACATATGGCCGAAGCTTTCGCACCAGGTGTAATTAATAGAATGCGCTTCTCGCCATAGCTGCCACCTGTTAATAGGGAACGGTTATTTACTCTCTAGGGATGTGCGAACGTAGTTCGGGCATTCGGTGTTTTGGCCCGAACTCCACCTGTTCAGATGGCAGAACCGAACGGCCGAAGCCCCGAACAGTTTGGCTGTGTTTGGATGAGTTTGGGCGTATTCAGGTGGGAAAAATAGGGCTGGAAGGCCCAGGGAGAGCGGGGGCAGCTGAGGAGCAGACTTCCTGGCACCAGGGGTGGAGAGGCTTGGACTAGCAGTCAGCCTGCACAATCACAATCACTCTTTTCTTCCGCCCACTGGCATCGCAGTCTGCAATTGGCATGGGGCTAGGCTGCACAGAGCCAATGGGGCTTGTGGTAAGGGGTGCAGCAAGTAACAAAAGTCATTGCCCTCCCCCCTTCCAATTCATTCTGAGCCAGCTACTGATCCTGTCAGCAGGTGTTTTCAGAACTCTGCCTCTCCCAGCAGTTTGTGTTCCTAATCCATTGCCATCCTCCTCCTGTTTCACCTATTCCCACACATTTACTTCCATAGTTTCATTTATTTAGATTAGATTAGATAGATTTAAGTGTTATTTATTTATTTTTTAACCTCCTCCCACTATATATTCCATCCCTGATTCCCTTCCCCTGTTTTTGGATTTATTTAGAGTAGAATTAGATTGATTTAGGTTTCATTTCAGTTTTGTACCCCTCCCTGTGTTGTTTGTTGTGAGCTGTCTGTGTCCCCCCCTCATCCCTGTGTGTGTATAT